>JBBMOL010001760.1:0-32742 GCA_037954665.1 Laguncularia racemosa | reverse complement strand
AAAAATTTCAACCTAAAAAGAGTTACGAGAATTGAAATCAAAGGTTGAAATTATTGTATATCAATATCATCAAATCAAAGAGCTAGGCTTTTTACATTTTCAAATGTAGATGGTTCTAATGAAGTTGATAATTACATTGGGAGTTTATAGTTAATTGGATGTAATTCAGTTTAGGATAGTCAATTAGGGGAAGAAATAGTTGATTATGCCAAGCTAAGGTATGAATATAAAGATTTGTAGGTAGTAGTGATAAATTATTGATGAATTGTAATTATTATCTTTGTTTTACGTATGAAAATATGATATTTTTGCTACTTTTACTAGGCTCCAAATCGTTAGAGTTTACTTTGTGGCTCTAGAAATATAGGAGAATGACCCTATTTGGCAAGAGGAGAAAAGGGAGAGAGAGAGAAGAAAAAGAAAGGACCCTATTCCATTACAAATGGCATCTAAAGGGGGATGTCAAATTAGCAACACAATTATCTCAAAATTAGGTTAGGCTTACATCAATAAGATGTATCACTTCCTTAAATTGATCGATGCTTGTTTGCTTATTTACTCATAAAAAATTAGATTGAAGAAAAAGACTTGAGAGTCAAGTATATCTATCATTGAGGATCCTTAAGGCCAAAAATACCATTGCCAACCAAGAAAGTGAGTCATTTTTATATCTAATTCCAATGAAATAGATCAATTGTTTACTTCCCATTCGCTTAACTTTTTCGTCCCTTCCTTTTTCCTATAGTTATCTGAAATCATTACCTCATGAAGTTGACTTAAAGGTGGTGCATTATGTTGTATAATCCCAAGTTAAACAAAAAGTGCAATACATTTAAAAACTCAAGGTAAAGAGTCAAGGCAAAAAAAAAAAAAAAAAAAAGGAAAATCCACTTTATTCAAATGAATATAAATAGCAATAAAGCAATGTGGTATACAAGATCACTCTGAAGTTCTTGAAGAACTTTGATCAAATGGCCATTTTGAGCATTCAAATGAAGTCCCCTCCCATGTTGTTGTGTCCTCCCTTTGTGATTAAAAAAAATAAAAAAAAAAAAAACTACAAGAGTAGAGTTTGTGAGGAACTCTTTAGATCATTTGAATGAAATCACCCTAGCCTTCACATAAATGCCCTCTTTAGGCTTTTGAATGTTCTTTCTTTTTACTATACATGAGACTTGTTATTATAAATACCCTCATTTGTTAAATCTTAGCAATTTTAATCCCTAGTGTTGTTATACCTTTTTAGAAGGGCAAAACCTTTAACTTGTTTATTTTATAAGTTTAGCATAAATTAGTATTTAAGTTAGAATATCTTCTTTGTTAAGAATAGTTTCTTTACATTGCTCTTTTCAATTTGTTGTCATTTCTTCATTTGAGATACTTTGGAAGTTTCACTAACAAAAGGTTTAGTCTTTTAAAGTTTTTTAGTTTTTTATTATGCACTATGAGTAGCTAAATTAGTTTTAGGTTTATGTTTTAGTCTAAGATAGTATTGGTTGTGGTTGTAAACTCTAGTTTTTTCACTTAGTTCTTTAAGAAAATATGATTTTTAAACTTTTTTTAAAGCCCAAATAAGTGAAAATGATTTTTCTAAACCATTTTGAAATTTGAGAAGACATGATTAGTTTAGTTGAAAGTTTTTCTCCATGTAGATTCTTCTAAAGATGAAAATACCTAAGCATCTTTGTAATTCTTATTGATTTTAAGGAACCTAATTTAATTACTATGCCATCCTTTTCCATTAAATGAAAAGACTTGTTTAGTTAGGTAGCTATAGCTCGAAAGGAATAATTTGATATAACAAATCTATTGACTATGTAAATGATTTTAACTTCTATTTGAAAATTCTTATGTGAAATCCATAACCGATGCTAGTGATTAATTAAAGCATAAAACCCCATCTTTACGAAAATATTAACTTAAGTTATTTCATTAACAAAGATTGGTTAAATGCTAAATCCTCTTATACTTTACAAATGAGCATAAAATTTCCCATGCATTCCTTGCCGAATACTTTGCTAAACCTATACGATGACGTATAATAAAGTCTTCATAATCCAATAACAAAGTCTATGTGAAGTTTGGGAACTTCAAAGGACCTCCAAAGGGCATACCCATGTCATGTATTACTCAAATGGTTTTTAATTCAATTTTTCAATGGTGGTTTGATGCAAAACACAAATAATCATTAATGTAGCTACAAATTTAAATGCACTCATAAACATCTACAAGAGTTTCTTTCTTTGTTTAAGGAAATAACATCCAATAAGTACCACTAGATTGACGAGAGAGGAATGCCAAAGAGGTCGAATAGTGGAGCTTATATGACATTGATGCTTTGAATAACATGAATGCAAGCAAAGACCTTAAGCAAAATACTAGGTCTAAAAGTGATTGATACTATAGGGATTGAGGAGTTTACCATCAATTGGGAGTTTAAGGAATGAATTGTGGTCTATGGAGAGGGTAGAGCAAACATAAGTAGTTTACAATTTTAACAGGCAATCCGATAACCCTTATTCCTAGGCCCGTAACACTAAGTGGAGGAGCCACCTTATTTTTTCATGAAACTAAGGATAGTTTAATCTAAATCAAGGCAATTTTTAATAAGCATATAACATTTCCATCCAAGACTAACCCTAACCAATCAAGAGCCTAAGTTTCAAGATAAGAATATCTTAGAGAAGTTTAAAAAGTTTATGGATGATAAGTTAGGGAAGAGTGAGGTTAAAACCAAGACAAGATCACTAAGGAGTGAAGCCACCCTAAATCAGTTGAGTGCTAGTCATTGAAACTTAGAGATGCAAATAGGAAACAAATTACTAGCTCTAGTAATTCAAAATCACAAGTAGTTTAACCTAGCAACGTGGTGATCAATCTAAAGGAGCAACACAATGAAAATCTGCTGAGTAATGAAAGATTTGAATTTTGGTGGTGAGATGATGTATCGATGAAATAGACATGAAGGAAAGTCTAACTTTAAAAAGCGCAAGGGATAAGATGAGGGACAAAAGGGGTCATATAACGAGGTAGGTAGGAAGGAAGTAGTAAAGAATGAGGGTGTAAGGAGTGAGAGATAGGCCATAGTTGAAAACTTGAAATATGGAATGCTATCAAATGTTAATTCCTATGTGCCAACTTTACCCCCCTCCATAGACCAAAGGCAAAATTGCGGATTCCCAAAAGATGATCTTAGGGAATCAACTAAAGGAACTAGCTTAACATCACTTTGTTGGAAGAATTGGTTATAGTTCCTACTTATACCGAGCTTATAAAAGATATTGCATCTAAGAAAAGCCTACATGAGCATATAAATAATGCACTTGAGAAAGAGTATAAAAATCTCAATGAAATGCCCCTTAAGTTAAAGGGTCTTAAAAAATTTTCACCTCCACCATCATAAGTAATGTAAGGATCTAAATGCACTTTTGGCTCGGGGGCTAATATTCCACTATTAAGCTTGTTATTTGTGTGGACAACTTGCTATGCTAAGTTCAACCACCATGACCTTACATCAGCAAATGTGTCACTTGGGCATACTTTGGGCATTTCAAAAGATGCGATCTTTAAAATAAAGTATCTTGGTTTTCCAATCAACTTTGTTATAATAGATGTTGACGATGATCTAGATATATTCATCATATTAGGATGCGCTTTCCTAGCAACAATTAAAGTGTTGCTTGATTTGAAATATCGTTCGATAACATTAAGGGATGACTACGAATTCTTTCACTTTGGAATGCTCCTTATAGATGAGAGAAACTAATGAAAAGTATACTAAAGACCCTAGAAAGGGGGTGATGGAAAAAGAAGACGAGAGAGTAAGAATATGGCCACGAGAAAATAAAGGAACCAAGAAGGATAGAGACATCATAAGGAAAACTTTGAGAGAAATGAAAAATGAGAGAAGTGTCTGAGTTGCTCAATCTTTAGGTTTAGATAATGAGAGAAGTGGACTCCGTTTTACAAATGCACCATGATAGTGGTCAAGAATAAGCATGGCATCCCATACACGTGTATGACAATCTTAGGTTTAAATATTCATCATAACATTTCACTAGAGAAGGAAATGCTAATGTATGATACGATATTCCCTAAAATTTGGATCACGGTAGCATAGAGATCGGGATTCTTATATGTATTTTTTTTCACCCCCTTCCTAGGGTAAGTAAATATAACCTAGGAATGACATATGCAATGATCACATACCCTTGTCCCTTTCAGGCACTCTTTCGATATGGACCTTTATGAGAGTGGCGTAACATTACATACTTCCATGGACAACCAACTACACTCAAACCCTAGTACCATACATCATTCTTGTGGGACTTTATTATAGATTAATACCAACAGATGTATCTAAAGAATAACAAGCATGCCTTTAACGATTAAACTCCCATTAAAGCCCTGTATAGTGACTCGGGCAAATGCACACATATCAACATTTTTTTCTACCCTGAAATATATTATTATGAAAATGAAGGTCCACAATTCTAACGATAAATGTGTAGAATACAAATATATCCCCTCTTAATTAAGCACAATTGATGCGTTTCATTGAGTTATAGTGGGAAATCCTACTAAGCATAAATGAAATGTGCACTTGATCAATTGCATAAATATTGAGTAATGGATCAATAATTAGGCTTTAATTGAGTTACGCGTTATTTGCATATCTTTTGCCCAACAATTAACTATTGTATTTAATCCCTCTTGTGTTGTCATAGCTTCAAGTAATTAGACCGAGATGTTGGAATGTTGGAAGTGTGGTCCTATTTTTAAGGAACCACAAACTACAACTTCCATTCCCATGATCCCACTATTCACTTAATCCTTGTCAACCATATTATCCATTAACCCATTAGCATGATTTTAGGAAACTTTGATGGAAAGTTCTCTATAAACAGCCATTGGATTCAAGGTCCCGGAGCATGAAAAATTCTAAAAAAAACACATTACCATCTTGTGAGTTTTTGAATACTCTGAAGATCTTGGAGGTTCCGGGACTTGACGGTTTTGTTCCTTCCGTATTAAGCAATGGCAAGAGGTTAGTGATTTCCCTATTTCTGCTGCATTTTCTGTGTTTGTATTTAGTTTGCGGCTAACATTTTGGTATCAGAGCCGTAATTAAACCTCTGCCTTGCGATTTTGGAAAAATTAATTTTTTTCTTTTTCAATTCAATTGTAATTTAAATTGGTTTTAAAAATTTTTATCAAATTTATGATACATTTATTTGTATCAATTTTTCTGGAGAAAATTAATTTAATTAGAGTTTTATGGTGCAAATTAATTTTTATTAATTTTGTACTTAATTTTACTCAATTTTTAAGTATAATAATTGAGTAATAATGTTGGATTTTATTTGCCAACATCAAGTATTATCTTCTTTTTTTTAAATAAAAATTTATGACATGTTAAATTGGAAATAAAGTAAATTATTTAGTTTTTTTTCTTAAATAATTTTTCCTTGAAATTTAACATGTCAATTTTATTTAATATTTTCACTTACGGTTTTGTGAAAAACTTTTGTGGAATTTTATTTTGTATTAAATTTCATATTTATTTTAAATAATTTGTGTATATATAAATTTATGATTTATATACACTAGCTTGTTAATTATTTAAAATATCGTTAATGAAATTGCATTAGGATTTTTGCAATTTTAGTATTTGTTCAAGGTGCTTAAATTTGGTATGTGATTGTATGTATGTTTCGGATTTATTATGCATGCAATATATTGTTCACGTTTAAGTACATTTAGAGTTATTGCATGATGTTTAGCAATAGCGTTTATTGTTGTCTTGTGATTAAATAATTCTAATAAATTTGGCGTAGCCACAACAAGCCTTATTTAGATTGGATTATTTATTAGAAATCACATTTAGTATTATAGACATTAAATAACTTCATAAAACATTAAGTTAAAAGTCTAAATTGAGTTAGATTAATTTTGTCTAAGGAGACATTATTGTGGGACAAATGTGACCCCTCCACGTCTTTCTTGGGAATTCGTTCGAATTCTGTCTAAGGAGGTTGATTTTAAGTGGGACCTTTTGTTTAACTTACGCGTCTTTCCTGGAAATTTATCTAATCTCAAGTGATAAAAATAATTTTGTTTAACTGAGGTTTAGCCAAAGCAGCCTCTATTAAACGAAGTTATTTATACGGTATCACATAAGAAATGTTTAGACTTTACATTTATTTTGTTTGATGATCCATAAGCATTGAGGTATAGCCCAGCAGCCTTATTAAGGACGGATCTCATAAAGTGATTATGAAGTAAAAGAAATATAATGTCTATTATAAGGAATGAATCTTATTGAATTAAAAATTTAGCCCACAGGCAATTTTTATATTGCTAGATTCATTATGCATGATTTGCATTGGTAAATTATGATTTATGTTATAGTCTCAAATTAAGTATTAAGCATGTTTGTGTTTGCAGCTATGCAACCTTTGACTGATACTAAAGTAGAAATCCCTATTTTAACAAGTGAAAACTTTAAGACTTGGAGAGATAATGTACTTCTTCATTTGGGGTGTTTGGACATTGACTATGCCACTATTAAGGATGAGCCACTTCTGAGTGAAGAAAGCACTCAAGCTGAGTTTGATCTTCATGAGAAATGGGAAAGGTCTAACCGACTTAGTATCATGTTCATTAAGAGCAAACTCACTGCGGATGTCCGTGGCTCAGTGGATCAATATAAAAATGTCAAAGAGCTGCTAGATGCCCTTGAAAGGCAATTTAAGACTTCTAAAAGTCTCTAGCTAGCACCCTGATTATGAAGTTCACATCTGCTAAGTTAACTTCTGTGAAAAGGGGTTAGAGAACACATCAACAAAATGCGTGATTTAGCAAATCGCTTGAAGGCTCTAGAGATTGAGATGTCGGATGCTTTCCTAGTGCATTTATTATTTGACGACCCTTCTATCACAGTATGGACCTTTTAAGATCTCTTACAACACACATAAGGACAAATGGACAATAGATGATCTATTGACCATGTGTGAAGAAGAGGAAGCCCGATTAACTCTGGAGATGGGAGAAAATGCAATGATGGTTACTCAAGGAAAGAAAATCGGCAAAGTCAAAGGAAAAGGAAAGGGTAAAATCCAACCCAATGCTGACATCAAGAAAGAGTCCAAGTGTTTTTTCTGTAAAAAGAAGGGACATAAAGAAAGACTGTGTCAAGCATAAAAATTGGCTTGAAAAGAAAGGTAACTTAGTCTCATATGTTTGTTTTGAGTCTAATATGGTTGATGTGAATTGTAAGACATGTGGATTGATTCTGGATCTACGATCCATATTTCCAATTCCATGCAGGGTTTACAAAACCTGCGGAAACCAGTGGGAGCTGAGCGATTTATCTATTCTAGAAACAAGATAGAATCGCATGTGGAAGCTATTGGGACATGCATATTAGTACTTAAGAGTGGCTTTAATTTAATTCTTGAAAAGACCTTTTATGTTCCTAGTTTTTCTAGGAATTTGATTTCAGTTTCAAAACTTGTACCTTCGGAATTTACTTTTAACTTTTCAAACAATGGTTTTGATTTATTTTATAAATCCAATCATATTGGTGATGGTTCTTCATTGGATGGTCTTTATTTATTAAATTTACATAATAATGCTACTCATGATGTTATGCATGTACAAGCTGGTACTAAAACGATGTGTTATGAATGAGGATTCTTTTACCTTATGACACCGTAGACTAGGTCATATCTCTATAGAGAGAGTTAAAAGATTGGTGAATGATGGTATACTTAGTCATTTAGATTTCACTGATTTTGATACTTGTATAGACTGCATAAAGGGAAAACAGACTAACAAGTCAAAGAAAGGTGCCAAAAGGAGTTCGGCCATATTAGAGATTATCCATTCTGATATTGTTGTCCAGATTGGATAATCAAGGTCAGAAATACTTTATCACATTTATAGACGATTACTCACGATACATGTATCTCTACATGCTTCATCATAAAAGTGAAGCATTGGAAGCCTTTAAGGTTTTCAAAACTGAAGTAAAGAAACAATGCGGTAAGCAAATCAAGATTGTGAGAACCGATAGAGGTGATGAGTATTATGGTAGATACACTGAAGATGGACAAGCATCAGGTCCTTTTGGTAAGTTTCTTCAAGATAACGGTATAGTTGCCCAATACACCATACCAGGTTCACCTGATCAGAATGGTGTTGCGGAAAGAAAAAAACCGAACATTAATGGAAATGGTGCGAAGTATGTTTTAGTACTCTAAACTGCCTAAATCCTTATAGATTGAAGCATTAAAGACGGCTGCGTATATATTAAATAGAGTTCTAACCAAGGCTGTTTCTAAAACACCATTTGAGTTGTTCAAAGGTGGGAAACCGAGTTTACGTCATATGAGTGTATGGGGATGCCCGTCTGAAGTTAGAGTTTACAATCCACAAGAAAGAAACTGGATCCTCGGACTATAAGTGGTATTTCATTGGATATGTCGAAAAGTCCAAAGGATACAGATTTTATTGTCCATCTCACACTACTAGGATTGTGGAATCAAGAAATGCAAAATTTCTTGAATATGACTCAATAAGTGGGAGTGATCTATCTCAAGACATAGTTCATAAGCAAGATCTACCTTCCACATCAGGTGAGAGATTGGTTGTTGTTCACAACACTCCTCGAGTTCAAATAGGTGTTTTAACAACCAAGCAATGAAAATCCACAAAATTGATGAGGAAATCATAGCAGATCAAAATCAAGAAATGATTGAGCAACATGATCCACAAGAAAATGTTGTCCCAATTTTAAGGAGATCTACTAGAGAAAGGAGACAGCAATCCCTAAATGATTATATTGTGTATTTACAAGAATCTGAGTACAATATTGGAGCTAAAAATGATCCCCAATCTTTCAAGGAAGCTATGAATTGTGATGAGTCAAATTTATGGTATAATGCTATGTTAGATGAGATGAATTCTATGAAGAGTAATGAAGTCTGGGATCTTTTCCCGTTGCCCAACGGTGGGAAAAGCCATAGGTAATAAATGGGTCTTTAAAACTAAAAGAGACTCATTGGGCAACATTGAAAGATATAAGGCTAAACTTGTTGCTAAAGGGTTCACTCAGCGTGAAGGAATTGATTACACAGAGAAACCTTCAGTCCTGTATCCAGGAAAGACTCCTTACACATAATATTAGCATTAGTAGCTCAATTTGATCTTGAGTTACAACAAATGGATATGAAAACGGGGTTTCCCTAAATGGTAATCTAGAAGAAGAATTTATTTTGAAAAACCCTGAAGGATTTTCCCTAATGAGGGTGACCCATTTGGGTTTGCAAATAAAGAAATCCTTTTATGGATTAAAAAAAGCCTCCTGTAAAGGGTTTTTAAAAATTTCATGTTGTTTTTCTTTCTTTTGGGTTTTCGTTGAGAATATCATGGATCAAGTATATCCCAAAAGGTTAGTGGGAGTAAGATTTGTTTTCTTATCTTAAAAAATTGTGGATGATATCCAAACTTGCATAAAATTTGAAAAGGGGTATGAAGGGGGTGTTTGCATCTCAGTCATTAGGTTTTAAGATTCATCGAGATAGACATAGAGGAATCTTCCCTTATTCAAGAAACAAAATTTTTAAAAAAATTTTTAAAAAGATTTGGGTTTTGAAAAATTTGTTCGCCTGGCTTGCCCCTTTATCATAAAGGGGGGTGATAAGTCCATTTGGACCAATGCCCAAAAAAGAGTTTAAAGGAGAAAATAAAGAACATTCCTTATCCCCTTCAGCTATTGGAAGCTTAATGATGCTCAGGTTTGTACTAGCCCTTTACATTGCATTTGCTGTTGGAAGGGTTGGGAAGATATCAGTAAAAATCCGAGACTTGACCCCCCTAGAAAGCTGCAAAGAAAGTTTGAGATATCTTCAAGGGGAAAAAAAATTACATGGGTTTTGTACAAACGGTCAGTTTATTTGGAAGTAATTGGCTACTCTGATTCAGACTTCGCCGGATGCGTTGATTTTCGGAAAAACAACATCCCGGTTTTTCATTTTTCATGGGTTTTCCCGGGGGAGCCATTTCATGGAGAAGTGTCAAGCAGAATTTTAACTGCTACTTCTACTATGGGAAACTGAATTCGTTTCGTGTTTTTGAGGCTACCTCACAAGGGGTATGGTTGGGAAAAGTTTTTATTGAAGGGGTTTGGGCTTGTGGGTTTCCCATATCTAAGCCGCTAAGGATGTATTTTGACAATTCAGCTGCAGTCTTTATGGCTAAAAATTTAAAAAGAGTGGAAGTTTGAAGCAAAACATATCGACATAAAGTTTTGGCCATAAGGGAACGTGTTTAAAAATAACAAAGTGGTCATTTGTATATTAACACAGAGCTGGGGTGTTTGCCGTCCTTTGGGCTAAAGGCATGCCACCACAAAGTTTTAAAAGGGGGATGTTGTCAGTATGGGACTTGGTTCCATTATGTGTTAGTGAAACTCTATGAGTAGATATTTCTCATATTTGTTGTGCACAAATTTTTTTTATTTGGAGAAATATAATAAAGTTTTGACCTAAAATAAAAAGTTGGGTTTAATTATTAAGTGGGTTTGGGGAAAAAAAGGTTTTTAAAACTTGTATATTGTAATACATTGGGGGAAAATACTACTCAAGTAATAAAGGGGAAAAAATCGCCATGATTCTGATTGTGTTTTCTTAAAGTCTTTAAAGGAAATTTTTTTGGTATTAAAATAAAAAAAAATACGGACCAAGTGGGGGGAATGTTGGAATGTTTGGAAAAGTTTGGGCTTATTTTTAAGGAACCAAAACTACAACTTTTTTTCCCATGTTCCCCCTATCCACTTAATCCCTTTTCAACCATATTATCCCTTAACCCATTACATGGGTTTTAAAGGAAAAATTTGATGGAAAGTTTCTCTATAAATAGCCATTGGATTCAAGGTTTCCCCGAGCATGAAAAATTTTACAAAAAACATTACCATTTGTGAGTTTTTGAATACTTTTGAAGAGTGATTTCCTTATTTCCGCTGCATTTTCTGTGTTTGTATTTAGTTGCGGCTAACAACGAGATTAACTGAATTTCCCTTGTCCGTTCTTGAGCTAAGAGAACAAGTTCTTTTGTAGGCCTGGAGCTTAATTCTCATAGCAGCTATGGAAAGCAACACTTTCCATTTCATTCCCGTTGACAGTGAAGATTCGAGAGCTTGAGTTTTGGAACTTAATACATGACATATCCATAGCAGATTTGGGAGATACAAATAGAGTAGAACCCGGGAAAAAGAGCAGCTCATCTTGATTTGCATTGATCAATTGGAGTTTCTCACTTGTGAAGAAAAAGACGAGGGCCCCATCTTCCATAATGCAAGCGTCTTTTAGCTATGTACAGAAGGACTGAAAAACACTGAGAAGGAAACCGTGTGGCTGGATATGCCAGAACACAAGGCTGGTACTTCATTGTTATTTTTTCTCCCATTTCATTTAGTCATGTGCAGGACGAAGAGGCTGAAGAACACAACACAAAGGGTAGCCAGGTAATCATGTTAGAAGCTATATAACCGTCAGTAGGCACTCTATTTTGAGAAAAGAAACAGAAGATAGCTAGCCGTTTGGGAAATCAAGCTACACTTTCTCTTGGTCATCATCCAACAAGCGATCAACAGCTTTAGGGGCATATATATATACCGCCGACAGGAAAAATTGGGAAATAAATGATAGCGGCTCACGGCTTAAATATACAGATGCAGCTATGGGGCAATTTTATTCCTTCATTATGTGAAAAATACATGAAAGCAATAATAAGTGGCAGCTGCATTGTTTTTTGTGTTTAAAAGTATGCCCGGGTGAAATTGAGACCATCATTTTTTATGGGCATTGTCTAATTTTGGGGAACAAAAAACAGAAAATGAGATAGCCTATCGTTGTTGGCTTGTTGCTCCAATTTCCTGCCACAGGTGTAACTTAAAATCACGCCCAGCAATGAGGAAATAAGAGAGCAGCTTATGCCATGTAGAGGGATATAATTGCCGATGTGGAAAAACCTAAAACTGAACCAAATGACTGAAAAAAACCCAATAAAACAAGCATAGAAAGGCCACCTGGCCATCTCACAAGAGTCGACAGTAGTAACCATGTGGATTCAACCCACGGTGGAAATTAAATCCCAAGTGACCACCCATTTCATAATTGCAAACCACAAGAGATATTATAGAATCGAGAGGGCAGCGGATATAAAAACATGACAGTCGTTCCTTCCAATGGAGCAACCAAACACAACCCCTGTGAGTTGCTTGAGATAGAACGCATGCACGAGAGAGAACTTTGGGCCACTTTCACTATTCCCTAGAGGTGTGTAAGTGAGTTAAACGGAACCAACCTAACCCGATCTATTTTAGCCTACAAGTTTAAAAGGGCTAAAATTTACTAGTTCAATTCAGCCCATGCAGGTTAGTAGATCAAAGGACTAACCCACCAACCCCAACCCATTTAAAATCACTTTTATCATTTGATGGGTTAAAACGAGTCAGCCCCTTTAACCCCCTTTCCTAGCCTATTTAACCCACTTTTTCAACCAATTTGATGTGCAAGAACCAAGAGAGATGATTGTGAGCAAGGAGAGGGACGACTAGACAACTGTGAGTAAGGAGAGGGACAACTGTGACTGCGACTACGACTACGACTGCAAGCTTGGAGAGGGACATTGCAAGCCATAAAGAGGTAGTCTTAGCTCTTACTCTTAGGGTTAACCGTGAGCAATGAGAGAGATGGGACAACTTTCAACTGTGAGGAAGCTTGCTATTTTGTTTCCGTTTTGTTTTTGGGTTATCAAGTCTCAAATATTGCTCTTTATTGTTCTGTTTTTGTTCTTCAATTTGTGTGGCCACTATCAAGCTTTCTTTTTTTTTAAGGGTAAGCGAGCCAACCCGACCCATTATGGGTAACCAGTTTTGACCCATCGGTTAAACGGGCCAGGTTAATATAACCCCTTTTTAACAGGTTACAAAATTTAAACCCAAGCCCATTTTTAAATTGAGTTAAACGGCCCCAACCCCCTTACACACCTCTAATTCTTCATTTATCCAAAATAAAAGGCAGCTCTACAATACTTTGTGAAAGCAGCAATACAATTGGATAAAAAAATTTGGGCAGGTTATAAAATATATAATCTCTCCTCTCTCCCCTCTCTCTCTCTCTAATGGTTTAGAGAGAGAGGATATTCTCTCTATTATGAGAGCAATCTCATCTTAAAGCATGGTTTGGTTTTTTTTTTCCTGTTTTAGCCTATTTTCTTATGTTTTACTACATTTTTTTCCCAATGGATCTCATTGAAATCTTTTCTATTCTATACTACAAATCACCAAGTATAAAATCTATTATCATATCATAACATTTTCTATGCATTACTATTCTTTTCTAAATCATACTAGTGACTATGGTACTAAGGGCTTTATATTGCTCATGGGGTTGTGGTTGTAGTTTCCGTCTATGTGTCATTTGTGATATCATGATTTGTAGGGTAGTGTGCATAAGTTGTTTCTAGTCTCCTTTGTTATTTTCGTCCAACTATGTCTAATCTTGAGTTGCTCTAATTTTTTGCTAGCTTGCTGCCTCCTTGTTTTTGTACCTATTTTGTGTTACTTTGTCTCTATTGGCTCTATTAATGGTCACTTTCTTACTTATCTTCCTTGTTTGTGTTTAGATTTCCAAAGTTTTTTATTGTTGCTAGCTCTAGCATGGCATTAGTGAGTTCTAATAAGACGAAAACTACCATCTTGAGAGGTTTGGATCTAGAAGAAAATGTTGAATTAGTACAAGGAAATGAATATCTCATGGGAGGTTGAATTGTGTCTAATAAAGCTAAGTTTTTTAAATAATAAAAATAGAATTGAAAGGCTTTGCTTTAAGCTTACTGAATTATACTCGGCTCTATAGAAAGATCATTAGATGAATAAAAAGCAATTCAAGCACAAATTAATGAACTATTGGGGAAGGGAGGAAGTGTATTGGTGTAGCGACCCCACCAACTAGGTCTGATTCCTGTGAACCTGTTCCAAAATTCCTGTAACTAATCCTTCGTAACCTGTAGGTGGGTTGCTATTCCATCTCTGAATTAGAGTAAAGCAAATTCGCTAATATTGAACCAGTAACTCCAACCTGTATGAAATTTATAAACGTCCTGTAAAATGCTCTAATATCGCCATCATTTCATATCCACATCATTTCTAAACACCATGTACTTAAAATCTCCCTGTCACATCATAACATCATATATATATATACCATCGGGATCAGCATTCCGTAATATGTACAGAGCCCAAGATTAATTCCATTAGCCTAAAGTGGCTCAAAAGATTACAAATCCAACCTTATATTATACACATAAAAATTTACATTACAAATCTGAAGATTAACACCTATGGATCTAATTTAGCAATCACTACAACATCATGTAACAGGACAATCTTATTACAAATAACAGAGGCTCCAAAATTGGAACTAATGGCTTTATTGCCTCTATTGACGCTTTTCTAAAAACCCAAGTCTCCAACAACTATTCTTCAGTACCTAGTCATGAGGTTAGCAAAACACTAACCCCTCAGCTTCTTAAGAAGTAAAGTGAGTACCAAATCAAGCAACCCAAACAAAAACAAAACAACAAAAATCCACATAATATTCAAAAAAAAATCAACAATATTAATCAAATACCTCGAAAGTGATTACTCAAGTAACAAGCAAGTTTTCAACTCAAAGTTATACTCGTCAAGACACCCAATTAATTTATTACATTTAACATCACCAATGATTTGACTTATAATGAATTTTCGGCTGTAATTCCATATTGCTAAACTCAGTAACCTTTTTCAATTGGAAGACAATTTCATCACTCATTTTATCACAGGTCTACAATATTTTTTAGTTAAACCAGGCAAAGCCTGGCAACTTGTAAATAAACTACCCTCAAATGTTTAAACCTTTTCAAAACTTAATGTTTTCTCAAACCAATTAAGACATCATTAATACTCTTTTTAGTTAGAAACATCAGCTCACCTTTCACCTGCCACGACAAAAGGGGTGACCGGATCCCCATAGGCCACAAAACCGGGCCGTCTGTCAACCATGCCTCAAACCAATCCTGCTCGACCTCAAAGTCGTACCACAAACTTACTAGGCAGGGAACATGACTTTTCTTACATTAAGTTTATAGATATAGTACGTACTTTATAGCCTAAACCCCATTTGATTAACCTTTTAGATATCAAATCGTTACCTAGACAAAACAATAGTATGAACTTAACCAGTCATAAAATCCCCATCAATACACTAAAATAACCCAGCATTACATCATAATCATGAGGCATTCATAATTTAGTTCATTAACATCACATACAATCAGGAATAGAAAAATCAAATCCCGCACCCAACTCTCGATTTCTAGGATTTACTATAATGTTTCCCATTTTTTTTTCCATCATAATCCAATCATATCATGACAACAGCAACCAGCCATCAAACAAACCAATGTAAATTCTACAATAATCCTGCCTGCATTGATCACAAGTAAGTGAGCCTAAGGGTAATTCAGCCAACAACAAGTAGTCTACATTATCAACCACATTGTACCCAAGAGATGAATTAGGGGTACTCACCTGAAACAATATATGCCCAATTCCAAATAAACAGTCGTCACCGGCCAAATTCCTTTGTCCTCCATACTCAACAGAAATACCTGAATCATCAGTAAAAACAATTTTACCATCATTCGCGCTATTGAAAACCCTTAAATTGCTAATTCCAATATTCCAGAACCACCGGAACCCTTAAAATTCCATCCTAACCTCGTATAATCCACCATTTGTCCTACAATTTTCTAATTCATATACAATACGGGTATACTACCTCTATTATATATTAATGTAATTAATTTCGATCTGATTCTATATTGAATCGTATGGTTCTAAATTCACGATCTTGATTGCAACACGAATACACCCGTTTTTGTTTCGTAACTAACCCAAGCTTCTAAAATCAAATATTACTTCAATGAACCAACCTCAACTGAACAGCAATTTCAAATAATCAAATCAATTCCCCTAATTTTGCTAAGGATTTTTACATTAGTCCCATAACATGGTAATTAGCTTGATAAAATTCACTGAAAAATAGAAAAAAAACTCCAATCGAACAAGTTATTGATTTGGTGGATCTAATAAATAATATAAGGATCTTATAAACTAAACATTACATCAAGAAGACAACATTTGACCTATTCATTTCATCCATTTTAAATTCGACCAAAACCAGAGCATTTTCTTAAGTGACCGCAAATTTTGTGAATCAAATTTCAAAGAAAATAAAATTATCAAATTAATATTCATACAAAATTATGCCAGAATACCATATATCAAAATTTTTTCATCATCAATATTTGATATTTTTACCAAAAATAGGAAGTTTCGTGTGTTTTCGAGGCTGCTTCCGTTCACCGGTCTCTCGCCACCAAGCCGTCAACCACTATGTTCTGCCGGAATCCTCTCTCACCCAAAGACCTTAACCTAGCTTTGCCTAGCAGCCACAGATTTACCCTACCCCTTCGAACGAACAGACAAAATTCTCCTACATAAATTGATTTTTTTTTCTCAATTTCTTTAAAATCTGGTTGCATCCTACTCAATCTTGTTCTTCTTTCCTATCCCTGATGATTGCATGATGTAAATTTTCATTTCAATTTTTCCCAGAAAATTCGATGAATGGAGAGAGTTTGTTTCTTTTTATCTAATTTTGAAGATTTTGTTTTTTTCTCTTTCTCTAATTCTAATGTCTCTCCTCTCTCTATATAAATAGTTAAAAAATATTACTATAATTTCTGACATTGAAATGAGGGTGCTTTTCTGCATTTTTTTTTTTTTTCCGTCCTCTTTTATTGATTTTGTCTTTTTAGCTATAATATAATATATAGTTTCATTTTTTTTACCATAAAGTATATTCCCATATATATATATATATGCCCATATAATCATATATTAATTAATATATATTTATTTTATTTTATTTTAGCATATACATATATATATACATTGATTTTACCTTACACACACACACACAAATATATATATAATATATATATTATTTAAATTTTAAAACATATTGCTTAATTTGGTCCTCACATTTTTCCTCCCCCCTTAAAATATTTTCAGTCCTCGAAACTACTACGCGTTTACAACTCATTGTATTAATATCCTACATTACAAAATACATAGAATTTAAGTGGGGCCATACATATATATATCCTAAGGTAGGAAACAGAAGTTACCTGTTTAGAATAAGTCTGGGTCTTTAGTCCTCATAATTTATCTTCTCTCTCCCATGTGGCCTCTGCCTCAGTAATGGCTATTCCAAAGGACTTTAATAAATTTAATATCCCGGTTCTAATGTTTGCTCTATGGACGTTGTCCCAAAATGGCAAAGGTATACTCCTCAATTCCATGTTCTCCTAGAGTCCCTTTTGGTAGCTGTTCTAAACAACTGTCGGATCGCTAACACATTTCTTCAAATGAAGACTCATGGAATACATTATATATTGGGCTATCTCAGTAGGGAACTCAAGTTCATATGCCACAGATCCAATCCTCCCTCTAATCTGGTATGGACCATATAATGAGGACTCAACTTCCCTTTTACTCACAAATCTCCTACCCCCTTCATAGGTGATACTTTTAAGAACACAAAGTCTCCAACTTTAAACTCTAATGGTTTTCTGCGTTATCACATAACTTTCTGTCTTACTTGTGTTGTTTTGCAATATGGCCTTTATATCACCCTGAACTTATTCTTCAGCTGCTGGGAGCATGTTTCTGGTCCCACTACTTGTTTTTTTCATCCAATCTCATCCCAATATAATGGGGATTAACATTTTCTTCCATATAGGGCTCATATTGGGCCAGTCTGAATAATACTATGATAGCTGTTATTTATATGCAAACTAATTAGTGGCAAAATGTTCATAGTGTCCCAATTACCACCAAACTCCAAAACACATGCTCTCAACATAACCTCAAGTGTCTGTATGGTTCTCTCTGTTTGACCTCTGTCTGAGGAGAAAATCTTACTAAACTTCAATTTGTGGGCCCATAGCCTTTCTGGCAGGGTTTGCCAAAATCTAAAAATAAACCTGTGATCTCTGTTAGAAACAATAGAAGCTGGTACTGCCATGTAAATCGCACTATTTCCTTAATATATAATCTGCTAAGTGAGATAGTGTCATGCTAGGTTGAATTGGAAGGACATGGGCTGATTTAGTCACCAACAACGATTACCCAAATAGCATTATGCTGTTTCTTTAGTCCCGGGTAATCCTATAAACAAAATCCATGGAAATCTGCTCAACCACTTCCACTCAAGACTGGAGAGGGTTGTAATAATCCCTCCAGGTTTAAATGCTCTACTTTAACTTGTTGGCAAGGGCTACACTTTGCACATATTCTGCAATGTCTTTCTCATCCCCGGCAACCAATACAATGATTCACATCCCTGTATCATCTTATTTGCTTCCTGTGATTTGTATTAAATGGTATGAAGAGCCTCATCTAGAATTGCTTTTTTGATCTTCTCTATTGCTGGTAAGCATAATCTACCGTTTGAATCTTAATACTCCTATCTCATCACATATAAAGGCCGGATATCCTAATCATACAATTCCTGACTTTTTGCAATTCCTCATCCGTTCTTTATGCTTCCCTGAATCGATCATTCAATGTAGGTTGAATACTCAAACTATTTAATCTATATTTTCCCACTCCTGACCATAATAATTTCTAACTGAATTGCTCTAAATCCCTCCACATTTCCACCTATCAATGATAAAAGTTGCCGGTTTGCTACACTGTTCCTACTTAAATGCATCAGCAACTACATAAGCTTTACCAGGAGATAGTGAAAATGGCTAGATCATAGGCTTACAATCATTTCCAACCAATCGCCAGTTGTCCAATGTCAACTCTTTTTGTAGTAAGATGTTATTTTAAAACTCTTATATCAGTATATACATCGCATTTTATCACAATACAAATAATGTCTCAAATTTTTAAAGCAATTATTCTAGCAAGCCAACACCAAATCAAGAGTAGTGGATAATTCTGCTCATATGGTTTCAAATTGACGGAAGCAGTATGCTATAAATTTGTCCATCCATGCATCAGTACACATCCCTAATGCCAATCTAAGATGCATCACATAAATAGCATACCACCGTGTTCCACTAGGAAATGGCCAAAATAGGAGCTGAAACTAACCTCCTCAGTTATTCTAAAAATGCTTTGGTTCCATTGGACTGTCCAGTCAAATTTGACTCCTTTTCCTCATCAACCGAGCCAGGGTACAGCTATCTGTTTGAAAAGTCCTTCAAAAAATTTCCTGTAATATCCTGCCATATCCAAGAAAACGTCTTACCTCCCTAACAGTGTAGGAGGATTCCACTCTGGAAGGCTAAATCTTTTGCAGGAACAACAAATATTCTAGACCCGACACAATATGGCCTAAGAATGCAATCCGGTCTAGCCAAAAATCACATTTCTTTCAACTTAGCATACAACGTTTTTCCCTGTAGATGTTTGCAACACCTTTCTTTAAATGCTTAGCATACTCCTCAAGTATCTTTTAGAATAGAATCAATATATCATCCAATGAATATAACCACCAAAGCATCCAAATATCTTAAATACCTCTTATTCACATCATCCATAAAGGCAGCCGAGGCGTTAGTTAAACCAAAAGGCATCACCTAGTAAAATCATAGTGACCATAACCTGTCGAAAGGAGTATCATTTTTTGGTATTGTCCAACCTCCATCTACCTTCAATTGATTATATCCAGATTGCAGACAATCTTCGAGAAACAACAGCTCCCTTCACTATCGAAATTAGTCATCAATCCGGGGTAAAGGATATTTATTCTTGAATGTTACCTATCCAACTCACGGTAACCTATACACAAATGTAGACTATCATACTTCTTTTTCCACAAATAACACCGTGCACCCCAAAATGACATACATGGCCTTATGAAACCCTTATCCAAATAATTCCTGCAACGCATTTTTCAACTCCATCAATCTAATAGGAAGCCATACGATAAGGAGCTTTGGATACAGGTTTCGTACTTGACAAAAAAATTACTCAATGCCGAATTCAACTTCTCTATCTGGGGGTAAGCCTGGTAATTTCCTCAATAAATACTTTTGGGAATTCACATACAACTAGGATATCCTCCACCTCTTCTCTTTCAATTATGTAATCTACCACCACGAGCAAAATATCCCATACATCCTTTCTCAATAATTTCTTTCTTTGGCTTTGTTAGCTGCTATGATTCTTATATGTATTGATCGCCTATCCTCCCCTCTGAAACTGAAGCTTCGCTTATCTGGTAAGACAAAACTCTGCCACTTTAAAATCCCGCAATTTAGATGCAACCTATACCTGGTCAGCCAATCCTGCCACAGGAATAACAGCATACCCTTTCGATATAAAAAAATCAATCTGCTGGCAATTGTCCGCCTTCAATCACCAACAATACCCATTCTCCAATTGAAACCCGCTATCATCTCCCCTCCAGAAGGATACTTACCACATATTCCATTTCAGACTCTTCATTAGAGCCATGTTTTCAGTCTCAACCCCAGTCTTCGGCGACAAAAGAATGTGGGGTTGCTCCAGTGTTAAAACAGGCATAAGCCAAGATTATCCATTCTATTCGAATCAACACCTGAAATCATCAAAACACATCACATTCCACTTCTCTAGCAATTATTGTTAACATCCTACTAATGCAGTAAGCCTACTTCACAATCTACAGCCTAATACTTTCATGTCTACACCCATAAACACATCTATATATTCACGGTTGAATATACACACTTACACGTTCTTATAGCATATATGTCACTAATACAAATTTGTTTTAAACCCCTAAGTAGGTACAACTATTTTACATATGTGCACATTGTAAAATCATGTCTACCACACATTCATTCATATTTACGACAATATAGATTCATCATTAATTCAATTACCTCAATTCCAAAACAAGCATCAGCATCCCATACAACAACACATCAAAAATCACACACATATACATATTTACACTTATACAGTTACATATTCATATAGATATATAGGTTTCATTTACATTACAACATTTAACCATCAAACTATCAGATAAGTTTTAGTAGTCTTACCTACTACTACATCATGCCACATTAGTTGGCTCTTCTGTTGTATAGGCAAAGACGCGCCGCGCCTGATTCTAAGGTCGCAGTCTACCCCTTCCTAGTGATTCATAAACATTCATAGGTGCTGGGGCCTGATTCTGAGCCTGAGTCTGCTGACCACCTCCTCATTCCTAACCTGGCATTATGGGAA
The DNA here is from genome assembly GCA_037954665.1 of Laguncularia racemosa. Lineage (NCBI taxonomy): Eukaryota > Viridiplantae > Streptophyta > Magnoliopsida > Myrtales > Combretaceae > Laguncularia > Laguncularia racemosa. Next base: position 11,333 of record JBBMOL010001760.1, on the reverse strand, counting down.
GTAGACCAAACTGTTCCATAGTTTTAAACATTGGAGGTCATTAGGATTCTAACATTGCCTATCAATGTGTCCATCTACCCCACATCTATAACATTTTCCTCTCAGCTGAGGACATTCATGAGCCTTGTAATTACCCTTACACTTCCAGCAACATTTATAGTAATAAGTCTGATTCCTATAGAGGTCGGGACTGGTGCTGATACTGCTTCGATTGCTTTTTCCTTTATTCCTTACTCCCTTTTTTGGCCTAAAACCTACCATCCATTCCTTTCTTTGTGTGAAGACCCTCCGATACCCATCATATCCTCACACCTGTTCCAGTATACGGGGCTTCAATCCAATCTCCACATAAGCACAACTTTACTTCTTTTCAGCTCCTCCTGAAAATAGATATCCAGGCCCCGCACGAAATTTATCGACTTTTACTTCCTCATCCATCTTAAGGCCAATGAGCGAAATTCAACATCCTGCTAAACTCTCGGCTCATACTCCTTTATGCTTCTACCCTTCCTACTTTAATTTCATAAAACTTTCCTCATTTTATCTTGTACACATGGGGAAAAATGTGACTCAAGGAAAACAATGCCTTAATGCTGACGCAAGTGAATAAAAAAAAAAAAAAATAAAAAAAAATTGGAGCTTCCAATCAGCTCCTTTTGTGATACCCACCAATCATGTGCAGTAACCTCTAATAGTACTCACATAGTCCAGCACCTTTTATCCTCGGGAACATCATGAACCTAGAAAGATGGCTCTTTCATATAGTTTATAATCCAAATCACATCTGTATTGGGGTCTAGACTCTTACCATCAAAGGGCTTTATAACTCCTCATTACCCTAGCTAGTTTTATCCCCACCTGTCCCGCAGCCATAACTTCAGCCCAAGCTTGCATTACATCAACCATCTGCTCCATTGGATTCTGTGGAGCTGGCGATGGAGAGGTGGAGTAAATCCTCTTACTGATCGTTTTTATTTTTATGTAGTGACCATATTCAGAACCAGGGCCATCCTCTACCTCTGCCTCGCCTCTCCACGATTTCCATTTACTGCAATCGAATCACAATAAATAAGTACAGCTTGAAAATCAGAAATCAAACACTTAAACTCTTACACAAGCATCTTTATTCCACAATACACAAATTCCAACACAATTTGAGTATGTCAAAAAATCAATTAACACACTTAAAGTCTTATTATCTCCTAACCACCACCCCACACAAGCTCAACAACGGGTTTAATCATAATACCTAAACCTAAGCTCTATACCACCTCAAAACGACCCACCGTAATAAGACTAATTCTCGTAACCTATTCCAAAATTCCTGTAACTATCTTGTACCTGTAGGTGGGTTGTAAGATTGTGCCGTCTCTGAATTATGAGATAAGGCAATTGGCACAATGCTAATATTGAACCTGTAAACTCCAACCTGTATGAAATTTTATAAACGTCCTGTAAAAGCGCTAACAGCGCTATCATTTCATACCCACATCATATCTAAACACATGTACTTAAAATCTTCCTGTGCACATTATACATCAATATATAATAAAAACTATCGAGATATGCATTTTTCCGGCCAAATAAGGGCAAGCCCATGAAATAAACCTTAGCCTAAAGTGGCTCAAAAGATACAATCCAACCTCATCCACACAAATATAACTTTACAATTTGAAGATTAACACCTATGGATCTTATTTACAAGCACTACAACATTCACTTACAGGACAATAATCTTATTACAAATAACAGAGGCTCCAAAATGGAACAAAGGCGTTCTTTGCCTCTATTGAAGCTCCAAAAACCCCAAGTCTCCAACAACTTATTCTTCAGTACTTGTACCTGAGGTTAGCAAAAACACTAACCCCTCAGCTTCTTAATAAGCAAAGTTAGTACAAAATCAAGCAACCCAACAAAATCAAACATCAAAATCACATAATACTAATCAACAATATTATCAAATTGCGTCGAAAGTGATTACTCAAAGCACGAAGTTTTCACTCAAAGTTATACTCGCAAGCAAACCCAATTTAACTTTATTACATTTTAACATCAACCATGATCTGACTTAATTATATTTCCTGTAATTCCATTTTGCTAAACTCATAAACCTTTTCATTAAAGACCATTCAAATCACTCTGATTACTCACAGTCACAAAATACTTTTCCGTTAATCCAGCGAAAGCCTAATCAACTGGTAGATAAACCAAAACATAATGTTTTCTCAACCAATAAGACATCATTTATTACTCTTTTTAGTTAGAAACATTCAGCTTCCGCCTTTCACCTACCTCAAACAAAAGGGTTACCTATATCCCATAGGTCACTGAACCTGGGCCGGTCTGTCCAACCGTGCCTCAACCCCATCCTTGGTCGACTCAAAGGTCGTACCACAAACTTACATAGCAGGGTAACAGACTTTTCCTACATTAAGTGTTTTGGGTTATTACGTAACTTATATCCTAAACGCCATTGTTTATTATCCATTAGATTTATTTCAATCGTTACCCAGACGAACAATAGTATGAACTTAACCAGTCATATAAACCCCCATCTAATAAACTAAAAATAAACCCAGGCATTACATCTAATCATGAGGCATTCAATAATTTAAGTTTCATTAACATCACATACAATCAGGAATATATAAATCAAATCCCGCACCCAACTCTCCTTCTAGGATATTCTATAAAGTTCTCCTTTTTTTTTCATCATAATCCAATCAAAACATTGACATCACAACCAGCCATTGTGAACTTAAGAGGTGTGGACTGTTATACGCAAGACGAAAAAAAAAAAAACAAACAACAAACCAATGTAATTCAATAATCCTCCTCCTGCATTGATCACAGTAATGTGAATCCCTACAGGTAAATTTCAGCAAACAACAATAGTCAACATTATCCACCACTTTTACCCAAGATGAGTAATTAAGGGGGTCCACCTGACACAATATATGCCAATTCAAACAGTCGCACCTCAACCCAGTCCAATTCCGCATTTGGTCCCCATACTCAACAGAAAACCTGAATCATCAGTAATACCAATCAATGTTACCCATTCGCCTCTAGTTGAATCCCTAAATTGCTAATTCAATATACCAAACCCCTAAATTCCATCCTAACCTCGTATAATCCACCATTTTCCTACAATTTCTAATCATATACATACGGGTATACTACGCTCTATTATATATAATGAAATTAATTTCCGATCTGATTCTATATAGAATCGTCTTGCACCGAAACTTCCGTTTTTGTTTCCTAACTAACCCAAGCTTCTTAACATCATATTATACTTCATGAACCTCCAACTTAACATCAAATTCAAATAATTCAAATCAAATCAAATCCCTAATTTTGCCTAATGATTTAATTCGTCCCAGAACAGGGTAATTAGCTTGAAACATTCACTAAAAATAGAAAAAAAAACTCCAATCTGAACAATTATTGATTTGTTGATCTAATAAATCATATAAGGATCTTATATACTAAACATTACATCAAAAGACATCAATTGACCTATTCATTTTCCGTTCCGCATTTTAATTTACGACAAAAAACTCAGAGCGAATCATAAGGACCGCATATTTGTGAATCAAATTTCAAAAAAATAAAATTATCACATTAAAATTCATATAAAATTATCCAGAAACCAAAAATCATAATTTTCATCAATATTTGATATTTTAAACAAAAAAGGAAGTTCGGGTGTTTTCCAAGGCTGCTTCCGTTCACATGGGCCTCCGCCCACCAAGCCTTCAACCACTATGTCGTGCTGGGAATCCTCTCTCACACCAAAACCTTAACCCCTAGCTTGGCCTAGCCAGCAGATTTACCTACCCCTTTGAACGAACAGACAAAATTCTCCCTACTTAATTTGATTTTTTTTCTTCATTTCTCCAATATTCTTGTTGCATCCTACTTCAATCTTGTTCTTCGTTCCTATCCTGATGATTGCATGTTGGAAATTAATTCAATTTTTCCCAAAAAATTCAGATGAAAAGATGGAAGAGTTTTGGTTTCTTTTTTATCTAATTTTTTATGATTTGTTTTTTTCTCTTTTTCTAATCTAAAGTCTCTCTCTCTCTCTCTATTTTATATATAATAATACTTAATTTTGCTGACATTGAATGAGGGTGGTTGTTCTGCATTTTTTTTTTCCTGGGTTCCTCTTTTATTGATTTTCTTTTTAGCTATAATATAATCTAATCTAATATTGTACATTTTTTTACATATGTATATCCATATATATATATATATGGCCATATAATTCATATTATTATTTATATATAGATTTATTTTATTTTTAGCATAATAACATATAATAAACATATATATATATATATATACATTGATTTAACCTTACACACACACACACACACATACACACACACACACACAACACACACATACACACACACACACACACCAACACAAGATCACACACACACACACACACACACAACACACACACACACACACACACACACACATATATATAATATATATATATTATAATTATTATTAATTTTACCATTATTGCTAAGTTTATGTCCCACAATTGGCACCAATGACCAAGGTTTGTTGGTTAATGTATATGAGAAGAATATTGTCTTCTTTCATCAATACTACCAATTAATAGAAAGGCATAGAAATAAGAATTTCAAATGAAAGTTATAATGGGAAATGGTTGATGTAGTGGAAGATATTAGATAACTGTCTGTAGGATAATTTTCAAAAACTATTGCTTCATAAGGAATTTGAGATTCAAGAGAAGTTTTGAGAATGGGTTTAACTATTGGTATCATAAGAAATTAATGTATGCTATGTTCTCCAGTGACACCAAATGAGATATGAGATGTAGTGTTTTCAGTTAGGGGTGTTTGAAGGCTCCTAGTCCAGATGATATCTTGTGGTATCTATCAATCTACTAGTAATATCATTGGGCCTCACTCACTACAACAGTTGAGAACTTTTTCTTATCAAGTAACTACCTCCCACTTTCACTTGCACTAATCTTATTCCTTATTCTTAAAAATCTCTAATTCGGGTTGAAGTCTCAAATTTATAGACTAATTAAGTTAGTGTAAATAATCTTACAAAATGTGTTTAAAATCCCTTGTAATTAGCTTAAACTCCCTTAATGGGTTCAAAAGCTGAAAACCTAAAGAGCATTTGTGTTTAGGAAGTATGATTATAAAATAAAATTGTAATTGTCATAAAAATAAAAATTGTTTCATTTTTTGAAAAATAAAAGAAATTGAAAGGCTTGCCTTGTGCCATTAAAATAGATATGAGTAAAGCCTATGATAGGGTTTAAATGGGGATTTTTTTAGAGGTGAAGGTGGAGAAAATGGGATATATTAGAAGAAAGGTTGATTAGATAATGGAATGTGTGAGTGGTGTTAAATTTAATGTGTTAGTGAATAGGTGAGAGGTTTTGGTAGTTTACTCAAACTAGAGGCATTAGATAAGGGACCCTTTGTTCCTTATTTTTTTCATAATGGTGCTGATGTTCTTTTAGGGGTTTAAAATTTTGGTAGAAAAAAAGGGAAACTTCGGGAATTCTTTAAAATAGGTATCTTAGGGAACTATGTATTTTTTGTAGAGAGTTTTTTTTTCTGTTAATGTAATGTTTAAAATGTAATCAGGTTTGAGATAAAATAGTGAAATTTTGTGTGCCACAAAAAAAGTAGTGAACTTTGATAAGTCGACCAGCTTTTTTGAAGAATACACCAAACAAAACAAGACAGGCTTTAAGAAAAATGTTGGGGATTCCGATAGTGGAGAAAAAGAAGGTATCTGGGTTACCAACTTCGGGGGTAAGTCCAAATGAAAGGGCCGGTTTCATTGAGGAAATTAAATTGAGGTTGTAAGGTTAAAAGAAACGTTTGTGATAAAAGCTGGAGGGAGATTTCTTTAAAGGTTGGGGCTTGTTTTTTCCCAACTTTTTTAATGGGATTTTTAATTTTCCCAAAAAAGTTGTGCAATCAGGTTAATTCCCTAATGAAAAATTTTGGGGTGGGGTCAAAGACGGATGAGAAAAAGTTACACGTTGAGTTGGGAGAAACTTACTAAGCTAAGGGAAATTTGGTGGTTTTTAACCCCTTAGCCTTTTAGCAATTTGATGGAAAATTAAAAAAACCCCCCAACATTTTGGTTACAATTTTAAAGGGGTTTTTTCCTTTTGTGATTTTGGGATGCCAAAAGTGGTAGCGGAATTTGGGGTTTTTGAGTTTTCCCTTGAGGGGCAAAAGGTCTTTTTTTGATGCAGGATAGGGAAAATGGTGATGGCTCAAAAGTTTGGGTAGAGATGGACTTTTGGATCCCTATGTAGGAGTTTTTGACTAAAGAAAGGGGATGAATTGACTCAAATTTTAAAATTTGGGGGGACCTAACGAAGGGGCCTTTTTTTTGGAGTCCCATCCTATAAGCCATTTAATATCGAAAAAGAGATTAGAGCAAATCCAAAAATACCCTTTTGGGGAGGGGAGAGGTAGACTAATTGTTTTGGGTTTTTTCTCGAGTGGAAATTTTTTTAGAAGATAGATTCATTGCGATTGCTCAAAAAAATTAGTTAAAAAAGCATCCCCACAAAATTTTTTATGTAAAACATGGAAAGCAGTTTGGAAATTAAAAAAAAAATTAAGATTAGCCCTTTTTTTTTGAGACATTATTTTTAAATTCTTTAGCTTTTAGGTAAATTTGTTCAATGAGGGGCGAGTCAGATTGTTTAGTGTCCTTTTTCATATGAGGACGAGACCATTTGGGACTTTTTCTTTGTTGTCCATGGATAAAGGGTGTTTTTGGTTTTGGGCTTTTAGGGGGATTTTTTGACAAAAGTAAGTTCTTCTCTATCGAGTGGTAGGTGAGGTTTTGGAGAGTGTGGATTAGGTGTCGGAAAGACTTGATTTTTTAGGCAAATTTGAATAGGGGGGCTTGTTCTTGGGGCGTGTAAGCTTGTTACTACAAAAATCAAAAAACTTATTGCACGGTGATTAAGGGGAAAGGTGGGGTTTTAAGAAAGGGGGCATTGTTTCAAGGGTATCTTTTTTGTCTTTGGAAAAGAGTAGGAGAAGTGAAGGTAAAGGCGATGGAATGTTCAGGTTGATGATAGAGAGGAAAGAAGTTGAGGTTGAATATGGATAAAACCCAATGAGGGAGACGAGATTTGCAAGTTCAGAATCGAACGTTGGGTGGTGAAATCAAGGCAAAACATATCAAAATGAAAAGGTTGCATGTCTGGGTTACAAGCCAAATATTTAGAAAAGTTGTGAGATGTGCTATTCCCAAGAGAGTAAAGTGTTTAAAGTTTGTCAGCATATAAATAAGTAAGAAAAAAAATATTTTTATTCATTATGATGGATCTTAGATAAGTTCAGAAATGGGATTAGAGTAGCAACTATTGCTCGAGACGCATGGGCCAAATTTCTCAAAGGAGCAATTGCAGGGGGTGTTTTTCTAAGCCCATAAGCTTTAAAGTGTCAAGTGTGAACTTAGCTGCTAATTTAGTCCATCTATGGGCTAGAGGAATGCTTCTTTGACGATTGGGTTGCCTTGTTGTTTACCCAAACTTTTAGCCAAATGGACCGAAATCTTCATTGGTCTTCTAAGCCTTATTTCTTTCAAGCCTTTCGCAGTATTTTGTCTTAGGAGGGAAAGTGCATGTTGATGTTAATTTTGTCCCAAAGAAATGCCCAAACAAGTTGTAGGCTGGGTAGTTCTAACTTCAAGAGAGAATGTGTCCTTATGATTGGTGGTTTAAACCATCCCTCTTTTCTTCATAAGCTACAAGATTTGGATGTTTTGTTATTTAGGATGTTTCTGATTTTTCTCCCTTTGGACAATGGTTGAATTTTAATAAAATTTCCTTTTCTGGTTGGGAAAAAAAACAAAAAAATAAATAAATTGCAGGTTGTCATTATCAAATTTTCAACACCATCCGTAGAATTGGAGAGAGAGCAAGCCTAGCAAAAGAAAAACCGCAACAGCACAATCTAAGTCCTCTCCAATCCTTGTCAACGTGGGAGCTCGCGGAGTGAAGAATTCTAATAGAAACAAGAGTACAGATAAGACCAAGAGAGAGTCCATGCAGAACCCACTGAGTGGAAGCGCACAGCAAGAACAGAAAACATGATGCAAGGGGGCTGGGAGTAGGAAAATTGCATCATGCCCAAAATGAGGAATAATAGTAGCTCTTACTCTTAGCGGGAGAAGTAATAGAAACCCGCATTCCACTTGCGAAAGAGAGTGCATATTTTTGGGAGTAAAATATGAAGATCGTGGAAGCCATTAGAGAAAAATTTAAAAAAAAGAAGCAGACCTAAAACTGAAAGAAAATGAGGAAGAGTTGCTCAATTGCCTGAAGTGTGAAAGATGAGATTAGGAAAAGATCCAACCTCTATTTCATATCAAATTGCCAATATTCGTCTCAGTCATGAACGTCCAAAGAACATGTCATATGTTTTCTTTTATAGTGGGCTTTGGGTTTTAAAAATTGAAACACCATAGAAAGGCCCAACACACACACGCGGAGAGCTGAAGAGAATTTAAAAGATGAAGAGCTTTAAAAATACATCGGCACCAAAGCAGTATTGCAGGCAGTTCTATTAATTTTCCTTTGTGGTTAGGTGACACATGCACTTCATATCTATTTCTCCTTTAGCAATTGAAAGAAGTATGGGCACAGGGTCTTCCCCATTTTCTTTTGTGACAAAATGAGTTAAGGAGGCCCCCTGGATAGAAGCTTGAAAAGGGAGCAACTTTTTATACTATAATAATAATAAGAAGAAAAAAGAGGAGGACGAACAATAACTAAAAAATATTACAAATAGAGCCTTTTTATAAACAATAGCTATTTCAGTTATATTGTGCACTTTTCAGTTTTAGGGCACTTTTTTAGCACATAGGGATATTCCAAGTGTTGATAGGCAAAAATCTTGTACAAGCTCACAGGTCTTGTGCAAATTGGCCCACAAGCCCAACATAAGGTGATTGGTCTTATCCAAAAACATCATGAGCTTAGAAGACTGCAATGTAAAAGTAATAGCTAAACGTATCCTAACATGCTAAACATGACATTAGCCCCACACCCTAAAAAGAGATAAACGATACCCTAACCCTAAGTTTATTGACCAACCTATGTTAAGAGAGTCTTCCCATAAAGCCTAGGCTCTCAACGTGATGAAAGAGAAAAAGGGGAGAAAACCCGATACAATGACCCAAATTAGATCATGACACATCTAAATTATTACTTTTGAACTCTTGCTCAGTATCATCCTCATCACTTACGAAATAACATGGGCATCGAAGTTATACATTGAAGAAAACCCCAAAGAAACCTATTCTAGTCGTGTTTTGTTTTATAGGTAACCAAAGCTAAATTATCCACCTAGACAAAAATCCATATAACATTTGGTCCCCACGTGTAAATGGCATATAAAACTACCCACAAAACTATGCTCTTAACCTTCATAACACCATAACACACTCTTAAGTCAAAGCAAGCCATTCTTACTTCCCAAAACGCCCCCTTATAACTAGGTGTTGCTACAGTACCATCACCAAGTGGCTTTGTTACATACTTGTTTCCAAGTTCTTTAAGGCCACAGGGTAATGATAACCGTTAGCACAACAGAAACTTAAGGTCACAATGTGTAATTCACTCAAGCAACAAGAAAACAACCACAACGCTACTAAGCTGCAATCAAAAAATAATAGCAACCCCGACAACTTACCTACCGCTTCATGTAGTAGAACCCCAAAGAAAACCCCCCCTCTTACCTAACTAAAAAGCATCATAACTCCGAAATGAAACAAATTGTAGGATACTCAACCCTCAAACAATTTCTATTTCAACAAATAGAACTTAGCCCCCCCAGGCCTACAAGTTCCACCTAATAAGATCTACAAGCTACACAAAAATAACTTAGCCAACTTAACTAAAAGTCTCCTAATTGCCCCCATCTTGAAGGACAAGTACCCCCCCGAAGAATTTGGGCCCTTTTCAGGTCCACAAGTTCCTCGGGCTCCCTGCCCCAAAGCCATTGAAGCAACACCAAAGACTTAGCCTTCAAAAGCCTACAAGTCTCTATAAGTCTACCTAACAAAAGCCCAAAGGCTTGCTTAAAAAAAAGACCAAGCTTAACCTAAACACCTATAAAAAATGCTCAAGACACATCTAGCTTACTTAGCTTACAAACTATTAGCAAATAAAAAATAAGCAAAAGAGTGAGAACAAAATTAGCAGGGCGAATAACATAAACTCAACTCAATATAGTTACATGCACCAAACAGAACTCACTTTGCATACATATACAAGTAATTAGCTGACTCACGAATGAAACCGATTTTTAACTTACTTTTACATTCCAAGATAGGATATCTAAGTTGCTCCTACTCAAAGTAAAACCCAAAAGAAAAGGCTTAGCAAAAGCAAACCATGGATCACACCAACATCTTTCCAAAAGACACCCACTTTGTCGATATCCAAGTAAATAATACTGAGGCCTTTACAGGCACCCATTCGATCGTCAACCTTATAACAACAATATGGAGTCATTAAAAATTTACTCCTCCCCCCTAACCCTGGTGTTTTTAACTCAACTACTCCCTGCCCCCCGAGTAGGCATAAGGGGTAATCACTTTTTAAACACTGAAATAATAAGGACTATAATACACTAGTTTTTGAAAATCACTTTTGGAAACAAGTTAAACAGTAAGCGATTAGGTCATTATTATAGTGTAATGGAGGGTCAAGCCATATTATAGGGGAAAGGGTTTGGTAATGTACCATATCAATAGCTATCTACTCCAATTTTGGTCTACTAAATCAAAAATTCAACAAAAGATTAAAAGGAGAGATTTAAGCAGCTAAAAACCTCGATCATTAATGATGTGGGTTTGAATAACTAATCCTTTAGAATTCAAGTAAATTCTTGTTAATTTTGAGTATATTATTATTTTTTGAAGAGTTTTAGTGGAATTCACTTAATCCATCTCCTTAATCGAGCAAATGGGGTTCATTGTATAGCGAAAACCCCAATTAAGTGTATTTTCCTATTACAATCAGTTAAATATTTTATCTTTACCACAGAACAAATACTCCGGTTCTAAATATGTGTTTTAAACGTAGGTCGGCCCTTTTACCTATATTTATACGCGTTACAAGAGTAATTCAAGCATTTTTAATAATCTTTATGGTCACGCAATTTATCAAAAGCACCCTAGTTAGCTCTAATGGAACCTAAATCCTGGGTCAAGCATTTATAAATTCCTAAACTAAATTAAATTCAATGGTAAGCAATTCAATAGGTTTCCAAGAGCAACTA
>JBBMOL010001759.1:0-32752 GCA_037954665.1 Laguncularia racemosa | reverse complement strand
GCTTTTAACAATCACCCCGGGACGGGGGTTAAGAGGGAAATTTTCAAGGCACCCGTTGGAAACAAGATTGCACAGAATCAACAGGGCCAGACAACGGCTGAAAGGCAGGGCCGTGTAAGGAGACAAGAATTGGCACAAAATCATACAGGGCCCAAAAGTAAAAAAGGGCCCATATCCCCTGCCGCCCAAACAGTTCTTTTTTGTTATTTTTACGCACTTATTGAAGTGAGCCGTTTTAGGCTTGTATTTCACGAATTGTAACCCTAGTATAAAACCTTAGGGTATAGAACAACTTAAACTTCATCTTAGAACATTAAACATATTTGAGAGGCTCCTTCTTGGGTTCTTCAAGAACTAGATCGAACTTATCGGATTAATTTTCCGTGGCTTCATCCCGACTTATCAATCGGTCTTTCATCCCGTTTGTGCTCTTCTTTTTTAACCCAATTCTTTCTCGCTTTTGACAACGGGGCACGGTTTCCATTCAGGTGTTTGGGCGTCTTAGGGAACGAATTCCGAACGTATTGGGATTGGGTTTCGTCACGGGTTTGGGGTGGTTCATCACCCAATTTTTAAGATATTTTCTCTTTATCCAATTTTATTTTATAAATGTATATTACATATTAAATTTCGATATTTACATTCCCCTCCCCCTTTTAGACTTTCATCCTCGAAATACTCGATTCTGGAAGAGTTTTTAGAACTTCTTTCTCATCTTTTCTTCAAGTTCCCATGTCGCTTCCCTTTCTGTCTAATTAGTCCATTTACTTTTACATACGGAATTATTCTCCACTTAGCACCTATTCTTTGGTGTCACAATTTTGATGGGTTTTTCCATAAATGATAGATTTGGCAATACATTCAATGGTTCCAAAGCTACTATCTAATCTAGGTTAATACAACTTTTTTTTTTTTACTTGGGTCATGGGAAAACATCATGTACACAGCCAAAATTAGCAAAGAGCTAACCATAACTATTTACCTTTCTTTTCCCAAAATTTCAAATGGGGCTTATATACCTTAGGTTTAACTTTTCCCCCAAATTTAAAACTGATTACTCCTTTGTTAGGAAATCCTCAACAAGACCTTTTCTCCCACTTAAAAATTTTAAAAATGTCTTTCTTTTCTACAAAGCTCTTCTGTCCAACTAAGCTATTTGCATTTTCTACCTAATTAACTTTACCTTATCCACTGCCTCTTGTACTAACTCTAGTACTAACATCTCCAATTCTAATTTGCGCATGTCTTCTAATAGTTCTTTTCATGAAGTGATGAGAGTGGCTACATTGCCTTGTTTCTTTCTAATAAAGGCATCTACCACCATATTAACCTTTCCTAGATGTATTATATCTTTAGGTCATAATCTTTTGATCAGTTCCAACTGTCTTCTCTATCTCATATTCAGCTCTTTCTATGTAAAGATATACTTTAGGCTCTTGTGATTTGTAAAGATCTTACAACTTCTTCCATATAAATAATGTCTCCATAGCTTCAAGGCTAGTACCACAATTGCCAACTCTAAGTCATGAGTTGGGTAATTATTCTCATAGGGCTTCATTTGGTGAGATGCATATGCTATTACTTATCCACCTTACATCAACAAACACCCAAACCCTTGAATTGAGGCATCACTATACAATGTAAACTCTTCTCTATTCATAATTTAAATGTCAAAATTGACGTTGACACATCCTACTCAAATCTTACATTCTTCTGTGGAAGTCTGGTCAAAAGAGTTGCTATTTTAGAAAATCCCTCTATAAAGCTCCTATAGTAGCTTGTTAGACCTACGAAGCTTTTTTACCTCTATAATTGTCTTCTATCTATGCTAATCCACTATTGCTCTCACCTTTTCCGGGTCTATAGATATCCCATCACTATTAACCACATGACCTAAGAAGACTACTTATTCCAACCAGAATTCACATTTACGGAACTTGGCATACAACTTTTCTTCTTGTAAACTTGTCTAATACTAACTTCAAGTGCTCTTTATGCTCTTCAGTGCTTTTGGAGTATATCAGGATATCGTCTATGAAGATAATTACATACTTATCCAAAAAATCCTTAAATACTCTATTCACTAAGCTTATGAATGTAGTTAGTGCATTCGTTAGTCCAAAAGGCATCACAAAAAACTCATAGTGCCCATATTTGATCTTGAATGCTATCTTTTGAATTTCTTCTTTAATCCTTAATTGATGGTAACTTGATCTCTGATCCACACAAAAAGAGATATAAAATGAGCGTGAATAAATACTGGCAAGTGTACCGGATCGGATCAAGTAATATAGTGAGAGAAGAGTGTCAAACCACGAAGATTGATTAAGTATACCTATATCAATTTCTACTATTATTTAGGCAATGATATTTGATGAGATCAAATGTGAATGAATTATACTAAATGCGCAAAAAGGGAATTGTGTTTGAAAAAAGGATGAATTGGTGGTGGGAAATAGAATCTACCCTAATTCTACTAATCATATTGCCTTCATGTTATAATAACTCATAGCTATATGGATTTTCACAAGAAATTGACAAAATCTTAATCCTTTATCAAGTTTTAAAGTAACATTACCCCAATTTAATTTAATAGCTCCCGCTAATTAAAATCAATGGAGGATTCTAATTCACAATCAGAAATTTCCCAATTATATGATTGCCTAATATCTTTAAAATAATTTCTCCTAATCCCTTAGTGAAAAATTTAATAAAAATATTGCATGAAACACTTAGGTCAATTTCTAATAAAATTCAATAACGCTGCTTCTGCATGAATTATTAAATCTTACTTAGGAATTCCTGATAAAACCTAAATTTCTCTTTTGAGTTATTTACATTCCTATGCATTGATTTTCAATTACAAAATACAATTCATAGCAAGACTTCTTATATGAAAATTCCGTATATCTATATATCCTATAACATGAATGCAATGATCATTTTAGTTTGAATTATGGCTTCATCATATTTCCCACAAGGATGATTTAGAACATTATGGTATGAATTGCATAAAAACAATTGAAATAAATAGGTGCAATGGAATTCATATTGAATAACAAGAATAAACTAATGAATGGCATAAAAGAAAATAAAGTAAATGAAATAATTGCTATAATCTTCAAGAGTTTGTAGAACTTCAATCTTCGGAAATGATTCCTAGAATTCTTCAATTGAAAGAAAACTTCAGCAAAATAGCATTCTTTCTTCAAACTAAAATTTGGAATAACATGAAATGTAAAAGAATTAAAGAGAATATAAAATCTTAAAGTTCCTAAGGGAATTCTAATGATTCAAAAGAAAAACAAAGGATGCTCTCAAGGTTCACACAAGGGGCCTATATATAGATCCAAAGAGGAGGAGGATAAGGTTGATTTGATGAGGAATTAAGTCAGCAAATTAATTAAGATACATGATAGGAATCAAAATCCGACAAGACTTATCATTAGGGTAATAACTAAAGGATTTCTAATCTTGGCGATGAGGACCCATTTTGAGCAAATCGACTCCGAAATTATTTATATACTAACCTCTTTTATCTTATTCATGTATTTTATATTCCAACAGGAATACTTATCATGCTTTACATGGCAATGGACAAACTCACTTAAACTCAGCTTGTGGGTTATCCATGGACCGACCTGAACCGGCGTTGAGCTGGGTCGATGGATCCTATAGAAGACTGGCATCATGAAGAGCATTTCTTTTATGTATTTTTCATTTTATGAACTATTTTAGTTGTATTTTGGTTTTGGGACACTTTTATTTCTTTGTAACTTTCATTTAGGGTTAGCCACCTTAAAAGTGGCAAACTTGTAATTTTAAGCACTTTTTAACCCTAGGAGTAGCAAGTATAAATACTTGCTTAAGGGAGGGTTTGAGGGAGGCTTATTTTGCAGAACAAACACTTCACATTTCGTGAGAGGGCTTAGGGTTTTCCTAATTCCAAATTTTCTTATCAATTTCAATCCCAATAAGTTGAAATTGTAGCGAGTGCAACATCTTGAAATTGTGAGTTATATCAATTTCATTTTGTTGTGATTTCTTTTCTTCTCTAGTGTGTCATATCTAGGGTTGAATTGAGATATTTCTTGGTTAGATATCCTTGTTGTTATTCACTAATTCTTGTGATTATTTGAAGGAATTATCATATTGATCCAATTCATCTTTAAGGATTTCCTTGATAACGTGATTTTCACCATTGGAAAGGGATTGTTTTGTTACGATTTTTCTTTGTCAAATTAAGGCTTCATTTGCGTGGATTACATGAAATTATAGTGTTGTTAGAAGGCATTTTCATTGAATTATTCTGATTATATCATTGGTTGTTTGAATTTCATCCTTTCATCATTAGGGTTCATTTGAAAAGTGCCATTTTTGGATCCGATTTTACCTTGACTTGAGATAGTTATTCTTAAGTCTTTTGGATGTGCTTTTAAGTGTGTTTAGGAACATAAATACGATTTTAGAGAGATTTTCACAATGGATATCCGAGGAGCAATGTAGGCCGGCGGCTTTGATGTCTTATGAGGCCGGTTTAATGTAGGTCGACTTAAGGCCGGCGGCCTTTAGTAGTAGGTCGGCCTACGGCCGGCGGCCTTCAATGCAATCCTCCACTCGCTTCTTCAATTTTGTGAAAAACTCCTCCAATTAACTTGTAATTTACTTTTGGGTCCTCAAAACCTGAATTTTCACAATAAACACCATTAAATATCATTTCTTTATATTTTCTTATAAGATTGAAATAAATTTAATATAAATCCAAAAGAAAATATAAGTATAATGTGATCTTATCAACATCCCCACACTTGAACTTTTGCTTGTCCTCAAGCAAAATAATTGAATTAAACAAGAGAAATCCAACATTGAACTTCTAGTGCCCAATGTTCTGACCATACTGAAACTTGTAACTAGTATATCTAGTTGAAATTTAGTAGTTAATCTAAATAAAACAGTGACCATACTGAAACTTGTAACTAGTATATCTAGTTGAAATTTAGTAGTTAATCTAAATAAAACAGATTTTTAATCCCAGTGTTTAACAATCAAAAGAAAAATACTTAGTCCATAAGGAAAAACATTCATTTAAACTTAATTGGTTATTAGCAAGTATAATCTCCCTCAATTTTACTTCTCTAAACAAGATAACAAAAGTGAAAGCATATGGTATCCATTTTTTTCCTAGAATTTCTCCCTTTTTAAATTAGTCTTCATTTCACTTATTGTCCTATATTCACATTTTTTTTTTATTTGCCTTAATTGACAGCGGAGTGAGACTTCACTCTTCTGAGGGACTAAAGCTCACCTATGTCAACCTGGCTTTCATTAAGGTACTAAATTTTTGACTTTCCGCCCTTCTCGTTATTGTGAGTTCATTGAGTTGGCACATTTTGGGCTCATTGCCTAAGTGACCAGGTTTTTAAGAGACCCCTATGAACTCTTCCTCACACTAACATTTAAGATTGGATACTCTTAACTCACTTTCCTGAGTCAATGGAGTAAAGGCTCTTTTTTTTTTTTTTAAGGGATCACTAAGTAAAATATTTCCTTTACCTCTTTCACTAGGTGTTAAGGTATTCTCAAAGAAATTTCAAGAGAAATTTATCCCAACCAATTTTTCCTTGAAGTAAACTTTCTTTTTTTTTTCAACTTAAGGACTCAATCTCAAGTTCAAAGGCTAAACACAGGGTAAACACGTTCTCTAGAGATTTTACTATTAAATTTTAACTATGAAAACTAGTCACAACAGTTGGCAAGTGGGGCACCAATCTAAGTCAATTTCAAGATTTCATTGATGATAAACACTTAAGAACATAAATAAAGCATGGGAATGGTAAGCTCATGATGTGTGCAATCAATCATTATACTTCTATATTTATAATCCCTTCCCTACACTTAAATTGGACAATGTCCTCATTGTTCCTATAATAGCACAAAATTAAGGAAAAGAATGTCAATGCAAAAATTGAAACACTAGTACTTCCCTGGTGTAAAATTGTTCATCAGTAAGAAAATTCCTCCCAAAATGTCTGTCATCCTTAGAGTTTCTTGAATGCACCGGCGGCTCTTATCCAACCTTGAATTAGATTTTTTTTTTCTAATTTTTTTTTATATCAACGAAACTAAAACACTAGTACATATACTTATTGAGCATGGGCTGCCTCCCATGAAGCGCTTAGTTTATAGTCACTAGCCCGACTTTTTTCAGTTCCAGTTCTCGAATCTCCTAAATCCACAGTTGTGGCATTTCTATTAACATGTTCCCCTTCATAGTAATGTTTGAGAAGATAACCGTTTACCTTGAAAGTACGGTTGTCTTCTGCCTTCAACTCAACTGCACCATAAGCAAACACATTAACAATTTCAAATGGTCCAGACCATCGTGATTTCAACTTACCTAGGAACAGCTTCAAGCGGGAGTTATATAGTAAGACCTTTTGACCAAGGAAAAATTCTCGCCTCACGATGTTCTTATCATGCCATCACTTTGTTCGTTCTTTGTAAATTTTGGCATTTTCATATGCTTCTTCTCTCAATTCAGCCATCTGATTTAGTTGAAGCAATCTTTTTTCACCTACAGCTTTCTCATCAAAGTTAAGGTATTTAATAGCCTAGTATGCCTTGTGCTCGAGCTCTACTGGTAAGTGACACGATTTACCAAAAACAATCTTGTATAGGGACATTCCTATAGGGGTTTTAAACGCTGTTCTATAAGCCCATAATGCATCGTCGATTTTTAAAGACCAATCTTTCCTTGATGCATTGACAGTCTTTTCTAGAATTCGCTTAATTTCCCTATTGGATACCTTAACCTGTCCATACGTTTGTGGATGATAAGGGGTGGCAATTTTGTGAGTAACTCCATATTTTAATAATAATTTCTCAAATTGCTTGTTACAAAAATATGTTCCCCCATCACTTATTATAGCTTTAGGTACCCCAAATCTTGAAAATATATTCTTTTTCAAAAATTTAATGACAACCCTGCTGTCATTAATTTGTAGAGCAACTGCCTCTACCCATTTCGAAACATAATCAACAGCTAAAAGAATATATTTGTTTGAAAAAGATGAGGGAAAAGGACCATAAAGTCGATTCCCCAAACGTCAAAAAGCTCGATTACAAGTATATTATTTTGTGGTAATTCGTGTCTTCTAGAAATGTTGCCAGTCCTTTGACATTGAGCACAAGACATGATGTAGTTCCTACAATCACTAAACAACCTGGGCCAATAAAATCCACATGATAAAATTTTAGTTGCCGTTTTTTCCATACCAAAGTGACCTCCTACCTCTCTAGAATGACAATGCTGTATAATGCTAAGCTGTTCACTTTCAGGTACGCATCGTCTAATTATTTAGTCAACACAATTTTTAAAGAGATATGGTTCATCTTAAAAATAAAACTTCACATCATGTAAAAATTTATTTTTCTATTGGTAGGATAAACCATATGGAGTGATTTTGCTAACCAAGTAATTAATGATATCAACATACCAAGGTAATCCTTGAACTTCTACTACATGCAATTGTTCATCAGGGAACTTTCATTAATAGGTGAATCAAAACAATTAGATTCCAGACGGGATAAATGATCAGCCACCACATTTTCAGTTCCCTTCTTATCTTTAATTTCCAGGTTAAATTCTTGCAGTAGTAGAATCCATCGAATTAACCTAGGTTTAGCATCAGCTTTAGCAAATAAATACTTAAGGGCAGCATGGTCAGTATATACTATGATTTTAGAACCTATTAGGTAAGGCCAGAATTCATCGCATGCAAATATGACTGCTAAAAGTTCTTTTTCAGTTGTGGCATAATTCCTTTGGGCCTCATTTAAGGTTCTACTCGCATAGTATATTACATGAAATGACTTATCTTTCCTTTGCTTAAGTACCGCTCCTACAGCATAGTCACTGGCATCACACATCAACTCGAAGGGAAGCTCCCAATCAGGTGCAACAATCACTGGTGCAGTAGTGAGCTTCTCCTTCAATAGATTAAATGCCTACAAACAATTATCATAAAAAATAAAGGTAGAATCTTTTTCTAATAAATTACAAAGGGGTCTTGAGATTTTAAAGAAGTCCTTGATAAATCTCCTGTAGAAGCCAGCATGTCCCAAGAAGCTTCTGATTCCTTTCACTGTAGTAGGTGGTGGTAGCTTCTCTATCACCTCTACTTTTGCCCTGTCAACCTCAATTCCCTAGATACTTTGTGCCCTAAGACTATTCCCTCTCTTACCATGAAATGGCAGTTTTCCCAATTAAGAAGCAGATTAGTTTCCTTGCATCTCTTAAGCACACATCCTAAATTTGTTAGACATGTTTCGAATGACTTCCCAAAAACAAAAAATCATCCATGAATATTTCAATAAAATTTTCTATCAGTTAGAAAATATGGACATCATGCATCTTTGAAATGTAGTGGGTGCATTACAAAGACCAAACGACATTCCCTAAAAGCAAATGTGCCATAAGGACAAGTAAAGGTGGTTTTCTCCTGGTCCTCGGGTGCTATATGGATTTGATTGTAACCAGAATAACCATATAAAAAGCAGTAATAATCATGCCCTGCAAGTTTTTCTAACATCTGATCTATAAAAGGGAGGGGGAAATGATCTTTGCGGGTAGCATCATCAGTTTTCTATAGTCTATACAGACTCTCCAACTAGTTACAGTGCGAGTGGGAATTAATTCATTAGCCTCATTTTTATTACAGTCATACCACCTTTTTTTGGTACAACTTGGACAGGACTAACCCATTTACTATCAGAAATTGGAAAAATAATGCCTTCATCTAACAATTTAAGCATTTCTTTTTTTACAACTTCCTTAAGAGTTGGGTTAAGTCTTCTTTGTGGTTATACTGTAGGTTTACACTCAGCTTCAAGAAATATCCTATGAGTACAAATTGAAGGCTAATTCCTTAATATCAGCAATGGTCCACCCGATAGCTTCCTTATGTTCTCTTAGAACATCCAAAAGTTGTTGCTCTTGATCCACCTGTCAAAGAAGAAGAAACAATTACTGGCAACAGTAGCATTCTTCCAAGATAAGCATACTTTAAATGACCAGGCAAAGGTTTAAGTTCAAGCATCGGGGGTTGTGTCAATGACGGCATCGGTTTCTTCTCAGTGGTCCCCAGCTCCTCATAGTGTCGAGTCTTGAATTCATAAACTTGTTCAACACGTTCTTCTTGGGGTTCATCTCTCATCATCACTCCAATCATCTAAATTCCTAAGAACTGACTCCATTGTGTCCACACCTGCATTCTCTTTCCATGAACTCATAGGAAAGCTCATCAACAATATCAATAGTGTAGCAGGATTTATAGTCATCAAATTTCTTTTCAGCCTCATACACATTAAACGTGACTTGTTCATCCATAACTCTCAAAGTAAGCTTACCTTGTTCCACATCAATTAATGCCTTACCTGTTGCCAGGAATGGTCTTCCTAAGATCATAGGTACCTCTCTATCTTCTTCCATTTCCAGGACTATAAAATCAACTGGAAAGATGAATCTTTCCACTTTTACTAGGACATTCTCCACTATACCCTTTGGGTACTTGACACTTCTATCCGCAAGTTGTAAGGTGACGTGCGTCTCCTTACATTCTCCAAGTCCTAGTTTTCTGAAAATGGACAGAGGCATTAAATTTATACTTGCACCAGAATCTATAAGTACTTTATCAAAATGAATATTACCAATAGTGCAAGGAATAGTGAAACTTCCCTGATCTCTTTGTTTTCTTGGCAAGTTGGATAAATTCTTCTGTAGATCATAGAACACTCCCCTATAAGCATTACAGATTCATTCCCATCTATCTTTTCTTCTTGGTGAGCAAATCCTTCATGAATCTAGCATATGAAGGCATTTGCTGAAGTGCCTCTGCAAAGGAATGTTAATTTGCAATTTTTTAAAGACTTCTAAAAATTTAGCAAATTGTGAATCCAATTGTTGTTGCTTCAACCTTCCTAGGAAAGGAATAGGAGGAACATATCGCTTTCACTTTTGTGAATTTTGCTTTGGTTCCTCTTCCTTTTGTTTCCCTTTATCTTTCTCTAGGTTAACCTCCTCTTCCTCAAGTTTCTTATCAACTAATTCCTTACCACTCCTTAGCATAATAGCATTTACACCCTTAGGATTCTGCTCAGTATTGCTAGGTAAAGACCCAGATGGTCTATTACTCTAACTTTGAGACATTTGACTAAGCTGATTTTCAAGATTCCTAATGGTGGCTTGTTGATTTTGCAACATTGTGTCAGTCTTTTGCATATAACTTATCATGAGTTCTTCCATTTTAGACTGACCTTGTTGAGAAGAAGGTATTATGATTAGGATATTGTTGATGGGGAATATTATGATTAGGACCTTGCCTTTGAAATCCAGGAGGTTTAAGTGTGTTGTTATCATTTCTCCATGAGAAATTTAGATGGTTACGCCACCCTGGATTGTAGGTGTTTAAATAAGGTCCTTGATTACCTCTTTGGAAATTGTTAACAAAATTTACTTGCTCTCCATGGGATGAGGAGGAAAAGTTTCCAGATGGGCACTCAAAAGTTGAGTGTGGTCCTGAGCATAACTCACAACAAGAAATTTGATTAACATTAAAGAAGTGCAGAGGTGAGTTTACTTACCTGGGGGTAAGAGCAGAAATCTGAGCTGTTAAGGTGTCCATGTCATTGGCAGATGCTACTCTAGACTTACCTCTTTCATGTTGCCAATTATGTGCACTAGAGGCCATTTCATCTATCAAAGCACTAGCCTCTTCATATGTCTTACTCATTAGTGCACCACCAGAAGCAGCATCTACCAGAGATCTCAACGTGTCATCTAAACTGAGATAGAAATATCTAAATAAGGAGATTATCCGGTAATCCATGATGGGGGCATTTTCTAATTGCCTCCTTGAATCTTTCCCATGCTTCATAAAGTGATTCACCACTAAACTTAATGAAGTTTGTGATGTCATTTCTTAACCTAGCAGTTCTAGCTGATGGAAAAAATCTCCTTAAAAAATTTAGATGAGAGATCAACCCAAGTGGTTACAGAGTCTTGTGGCAGTGAATTGTACCAAGCCCTAGCTTTTTCTCTAAGTGAAAACGGAAAAAGTTGTAGCCTAATTACATCATCAGATACATTACTCATTTTCATGTATTACGATATTGAAGAAATACTCAATATGCTCATCAGGGCTCTCATTTGGGTATCCTCCAAATTGATTTGATTGAACCATTTGAACAAATGCGGTTTAAAATCAAAAAATTTTTTAGCCTGAATTTTCGTCTTCTGATTGCAGGACCTGAAACAACAATACCCTGATTCCCAAGTGTCTACCAACACCCTGAATCCGATTGTTGTTCTCATCCCATGTTCCTTCTTTCTTTTTTCTTGCTCTCTTCTAATTGTCGAAGGTGCATTTTATCTAAGATTAATTGTAGAAGTTCAGCACTCTACTTTGCGCTAAAAAGAAATTTAAAAAGGGAAAGGAAAGATCACACAATGATAAAATAAAATAAAAAATAATTGCGCCCAATTAAAAATAGAATCTGAAAATGGTTAATATTAATCAATCCCGGCAAGGGCAAAAAATTGTTACGCAAAAAGAGATATAAAATGAGGGAATAAATACGGCAAGTGTACCGGATGGATCAAGTAATAAGGGAGGAAGGTGTCAAAAACCCGAAAATTGATTAAGTAATAGACCTATTCAATTTTTTATATTTTTTAGGGAATGATATTTGATGAGATCAAAATTTAATGAATTATTAAATGCGAAAAAGGGAATTGGTTTGAAAAAAAAATGAATTGGTGGGGGAAATAGAATCCCACCCTAAATTTTACTAATCATATTGCCTTATGTTATAATAACTCATGCAATGGATTTTCACAAGAAATTGACAAAACCTTAATCCCTTTTCAAAATTTTAAAGTAACATTACCCCAAATTTTAATTTTAAAAGCTCCTTTAATTAAAATCAATGAAAGGATTTTTAATTCACAAAATAAATTCCCAATTTTATGATTCCTAATATCTTTAAAATAATTTTTCCTAATCCCCTTTTGAAAAATTTAATAAAAAATTGTATGAAACACTTAGGTCAATTTCTAATAAAATTCAATAACGCTGCTTCCGCATGAATTGTTAAATCTTACTTAGGAATTCCTGATAAAACCTAAATTTCTCTTTCAAGTCATTTACATTCCTATGCATTGATTTCAATTACAAAATACAATTCATAGCAAGACTTCTTATATGAAAATTCTGTATATTTGTATGTCCTATAACATGAATACAATGATCATTTTAGTTTGAATTATGGCTTCATCATGTTTCCCACAAGGATGATTTAGAACATTATGGTATGAATTGCGTAAAAACAATTGAAATAAATAGGTGCAGTGGAATTCATATTGAATAACAAGAATAAACTAATAAATGGCATAAAAAGAAAATAAAGTAAATGAAACAATTGCTATAATCTTCAAGAGTTTGTAGAACTTCAATCTTCCAAAATGATTCCTAGAATTCTTCAATTGAAAGAAAACTTCAGCAAAATAGCATTCTTTCTTCAAACTAAAATTTGGAATACATGAAATGTAAAAGAATTAAAGAGAATATAAAATCCTAAAGTTCCTAAGGGAATTCTAATGATTCAAAAGAAAAAACAAAGGATGCTAAAACAAAGGATGCTCTCAAGGTTCACACAAGGGGCCTATTTATAGATCCAAAGAGGAGGAGGATAAGGTTAATCTGATGAGGAATTGAGTCAGCAAATTAATTAAGATACGATTTTGGAGAGATTTTCACAATGGATATCCGAGGAGCAATGTAGGTCGGCTTAAGGCCGGCGGCTTTGATGTCTTATGAGGCCGGTTTAATGTAGGCCGGCTCAAGGCCGGTAGCCTTTGGTAGTAGTCCGGCCTAAGGCGGTTAGCCTTTAATGCAATCCTCCACTCGCTTCTTCAATTTTGTGAAAAACTCCTCCAATTAACTTGTAATTTACTTTTGGGTCCTCAAAACCTGAATTTTCACAATAAACACCATTAAATATCATTTCTTTATATTTTCTTATAATATTGAAATAAATTTTAATATAAATCCAAAAGAAAATATAGTATAATGTGATCTTATCAATCACAAATCTACTTTTGAGAACACTTGAGCTCCTTGCAATAGGTCAAATAAGTCATCTATCCTAAGAAGAGGATATTGTTCTTGATAATGACCTTGTTTAACTCTCTATAGTCTATATAGAATCTCATGCTTCCGTCTTTCTTTTTAATAAACAGATTAATGCACCTAAAGAGAGAACACCGAGTCTAATGAAAACTTATCCTATAGATCTTAGAACTGTTTCCTCAGTGCTTCCAATTCCATTATTGCCATCCTATAGACTGGTTTTTATATGGGTACCATGCCCTGTACCAAGTCAATGTTAAATTTTATCTCCCTAACTAAGGGTAAACCAACAAGGTCGTTTGGAATCACTTCTGGAAATTCCTTCACTACGGGTACCATTTCCATCTTGGCTTCTTCACTAGCTTCAACAAATACAGTTGCCAATATATTCTTTCCTCACATCTCATAAGTAAGTAATCTAGTAGGTCTTTCCACTTCTAATTTATATTTAAAGTACTCCCCCAGTAAATTAAACTACACCACCATGTTGTGACAATCAATGGGGGCATGGTACTTAAACAAACCCAAAAATTTGATATCTAGAATAATGTAAAACTCTTTTCTTTTTCCCAATATTAAGGGGTCTGCTAACCCCCTTTCCCGTACCCTCTTTTCCCATCCTCTACATATTCTACTTACCCTTCCCTTTAAAATTTAAAGGGAATTTTATTAATAGCTAAATTTTTAAATTCTTTTTTTTAAAAAATACCCAAATGCATATGCATGTAAAAAATTCTTAACACATGGGATAACGAATACACTGGTAAAAAAAAATACATATGATTCAAGAGTGTACTAGAAGCATACTTAAAATTTTGCCCACCTAGGGTTTTCCTATTGAAATTTTGGGATAGCAAGAACCTTGGTAAAAACTCTTATTGGACCCCTTGCTTAGGGGTTTACCACCCTATCCATCACTAGGGGTCTGATTGCCTATTAAATTTGGGAGCTTGCCTAAATTTTTAAAATGGCAAAACATGACAAAAAATTTTGGGGAACAAACCCTCTCGATGCAGTGTCTATTTAAATTCAAAATCTTTCTACAAAGAAGCATCCCCCCTTCAAAGCCATTTTATAATCTCTAAATTTAAAGAGGTCCATACATCTAAAACCCAATTTAACCAGTGAGCCTACTAAAAGAAGTGTCAAAGGCACTTGTTTGATTTGTAAAGGAAAAAAAAAAACCCCAAACTCAGTTTTTTCTTCTCAAACTCCCAAAAGGGTTTTCTTTTGTCCTTTCTTGCCTCATTCCATTGAGGTGGGGTTTTTTTCCCCAATGCTTTTGCAAAAACCACAACCCCCTCTTTTTCCTCTAAAATTTTTTTTTCAAATTTAACTGGGAGTATTACCCTTTTTAAAAACCCTTTTTAGCATAGGTAATTACCCAAAAGCCCCCAATTACAATTTTGTAAGTCCAAATCTAAGCCCTCAAAAACCTCTTACTCAGGCCCTATCATTTTTTACACACTTTTCCTCAAGAACCCAATTGAAATGAAGAATTTTTAAACCCTTTGCCTCTTTATTCTTTAATTTTTTGGGGCCCCTTGTTCCAATTTTAGTTTCTTTTTCCCAAAAAATTTTGTTTTTACACCCGCGGGGGAAAGTACCCTGTTTTAAAAAAGCCCCTTTAAACATATTTTAAAATTTTTGTTTTTCCCTAAAAGGGTCTGGGAAACCCAAAGTGAAGAAATCAAAACCCCGCAAGACTTATCATTAGGGAAAGGGGAACAAAAGGGAAATTTCGAATCTTGGCGTTTGGGGGACCCATTTTGAGCAAACCCGGCCCCTGGAATTATTCGTTTACTAACCTCTTTTATCTTGTTCATGAAATTTTATATTCCAACGGGGAATACTTAAAAAATTTTATTCGGGCAATGGACAAACCCCCTCAGATCAGCTTTTTGGGTTAGTAGGGCCCGACCTAAACCCGGGGCGATGAGTGGGCCGTGGATCCAATAGAAGACCGGCATCTTGAAGACCATTTTTTTATTTTTTACTTTTTTAAAATGAATATTTTGGTTTTGGGACACTTTTTTTTTCTTTGTAACTTTCTTTTAAAGGGTTACCCCCTTTAAAAGTGGCAAACTTGAAATTTTTAAAGAATTTTTTTAACCCTAGGAGTAGCAAGTTAAATACTTGTTAAAGAGGGGGTTTTTTGGGGGCCCTTTTTGCAGATCAAAAACTTTTTTCTTCACTTTTAAAAATTTTAGGGTTCCAAATTTTGCCCATCTAGATTTTATCAATTTTTCCAACCCAAGAGTTAAAATTATGGCAAGTGCAACCCCTTTAAAAATTGTGGGTTTTTAAAAATTTTTCATTTTGTTGTAAATTTTTTTTCTTCTCTAGTGGCATACCCTAGGTTGAATTAAAGATAGTTTTGGATAGATTTTGCTTCAAATTTTGGTTTTCGAATTCTTGAGTTTATTTAAGGTATTTTCCCAATTGGATTCGAATCTTCATTGAAAAATTTCCCCCTTTAAAAATTGTTTTCCACAATTAAAAAGGGAGTCTTTGGGAAATTTGAGGTTTTCTTTTAAATTTTGTGGTTTTAATTGTCTTTGGATTATAGTAAATTTGGGTTTTAAATTAGAAGAGTTTAAATCTTTGGTTTTACAATTATATTTTTGAGCTTTTGGGAAAATTCTTTTACATCTTCACTGGGGTTTTCACGTGAATTTTGCCCTTGGGGAAACCCCGGGTTTTTAACCGACTTAAAATTGTTTTTTTTTTAAAGTCTTTTCATTGTGTTTCCCTAAGTGAATTGGGCACATCATCTTTTTGGTATCAGAGTTTGGTGGTTGTGAAAAGGGGAAATTATGTGTTTTTAAATTTTTGGAAAAATTTTTGGGGTTTCCCAATGTTTTTAAACATCATAAATTTCCCAAAAAAATTGGGGGAAAAATTAAAAATTTGTTTTGTAGTTGTTTGAAGTGGATTGAATTGTTTTGGGAGTAGGATTGAATTTATGAATGTTGGAGTGATTTTGAAGAAACTTGTTGAAAAAATTCAAAATTTTGGATTTTAATCGAAAAGGAAGAGGAAAGATAGGTTTTTTTTTTAATGCAATTGTTGGGAAAGAAAAATTGGGGTTTCCTTAAATTTTTTGAATTGGGAAAGGGGGAAAGAACATTTGAAATTTTCCCAAATTTTAAATTATTTGTGTAAAAAGGGAAAGTTTTTTTGATTTCAAAACAAGCTTTAAGAGTAAAGGGATTTAAAGGGGTGTTTGTTTGAATTTAAAAAATTGCATCTTCCCAAAATGGGGAAAGGGTTGCAATTAAGGGGAAGGGGTTTGTTTTTCTTTTTAAAATTTGCTCCCTTTCCCCCCTTATATAAGTTGCGGATTGGGTTTTAAATTTTAAGTGAAGAATTTTGCAACGTGATTAGCCCTTTAAAATTTCTTTGAGAAAGAGAAAAAAATTTTAAAAAAATTTTTTTGTTGCAAAAGTGAAGTGTTTGTTGTTGTAAATTTTCCCGGTTTTATAAAATTTTGTAGAAGTGGAGAAGTGCACCGTTGTGTGGGAAAGGGGTTTGTGGGGTGTTTGTTGTGCAAAAATTGGGAAGGAAGTGTACAATTTTTTAGAATTTCATTGTGTGGGATAATAGGTAATTTTTTTTGAAATTCACACCCATCCCTTAAATTGAGGAAGGTTTTTTAAGTGTTATTGGGTTGTGTTCCATTTGAATTGGGGGGGGGGAAATTTTTATTAATTTCCCTTTGTGGGAAAGTGCATTAAGGATGTTTTTTTTTAATTTGTTGCCTTTTTGTGGAGTTTTGTAGTTTTAAAGGGGCGCACATCAAGATCAATTGTAGGTGTGAAACTGTTTTTAAAAAGGAAAATTAAAATAGAGGAAATTTTAATTCAAAAAAAAAATTTAAAATTTTGAAAAAAATCTTGAACTTATTACTTCAAAAACTTGTTAGTTGGGAATTTTAATTTTTTTTAAAATACTTGGAATATTTATTTGTGCTTCAAATTTTCTCACTTAATTTATTTTTAAAATAAATAATAAACATTTCTTGTTTGGTTTATGTGGCACCCCGTGGGGTTAAGGGTGTGTTTTTGGGGGTGGGAAGTGTATTTAGGTTGTTGAAATTCGTAACAAAAATGTCAAAAGGGGTTATATTTGTCTTTCTAACAATTCAAACGGGAAATTGACTTCCCCTTTTAAACCCCTTGATGAGGGACAAAGAGAAAACTTGTGCGCAAATTTTTATTGATGGTGGTAGTTGTACTAAGTTGTAGCTGCTTTATTAGTAAACGAAGTTTAAATTGAACATTTCCCCCATCCCAAACCCCATACATTACATTGGGTTAAAGATCAGGATGGTCTTTATGTGGGCCCCAAAAGGGGGAGGGTTAAACCCCCCAGTTTAGGGGAAAGTACTATGATGAGCTTGAATGTGAATTCTTCCTCTTTGTGCATCCCTTTTATTATTGGGAGACCATGGGTTTAAAATAGGGGTATTACATGATGGGAAAAGAAATTTCTTATTGTTTAAAAAAGGGTGCCCAAACGTTTTAGTATTGAACCCCATGTCAACCCTTAGGGTCCAAGAAAGCAAAGACAGATAAAAAAAACCCTCACAAATCTTGAGGGTCATGCCCCCCATTCAAACCTTTAGAGGACCAAACTGTGCAGACCAGGTATGCCAAACCCTTAAAAGGGTTTTTGAGGGGTCTAGTGACACCAGCCAACCCTTTGAGCATAAAATTTTTCAGACATCAATTTTGCCCAACCTTCTGAGGATCTTGATTGGGCATAGTCGACGAGAAGAACCCCAAAAGAGCCAAAGTTTAGAGACAGTTATGTTCACCCTTTAGGGGGTTTTAGGGGGGTAATGAGCTTAACCAACCCCTTTGAAGACCATGGGGGTAAAAATATATAGATGAGTTAGAAAAAAAGGAAACCCAAAAACAATGGGAAAGGGTTAAAAAAAAGGGGGGACATTAGTAGATAATGATCCTTTTTTGGGGTTCAGATGAAAAACAAACCTAGAAAAGGAAAAAGAAAAAAAATCACCTACTATGGTTTTTTTCAGATATTGGGATTTTTTTTTGAGATACTTCTTTAATGGATTGCTTTTTGAAAAAAGGTCTCTACGCATTTGAAACTGCTAGATTTTTAGGACAAATCGTTTTGAGGCCTGAGGAATGAAAAGGAATCAAAATCCGGGCAAGGGCTTATCATTAGGGCAACAACTAAAGGATTTTGAATCTTGCCCATGAGGGCCCAAATTTTTAGCAAATCGACCCTGGAATTATTCATTTTTCTAACCCCCTTTTTTCTTTTTCATGTATTTTATTCCAAAAGGAAAAACTTATCATATTCTATAGGGAAATAGACAAAAATCCCTAACCCCAGCTTGTGGGTTATCTATGGACCGAAACCCGAAACCCGGGGATGAGAAGGGCCGATGGAACTTTAGAAAAACCGGCATCTTTAAAACCATTTCTTTTATTTTATTTATTTTTATGAAAATATTTTGGTTTTGGGACAATTTTATTTCTTTTTTAAAATTTCATTTTGGGGGGGCCACCCTTTAAAAATGGCAAATTTTTAATTTTGGGGCACTTTTTTAACCCCGGGGTAAACAAATATAAATACTTGCTTTTTAAAAAGGGGGTTTGGGGGGGTTATTTTGCGGGTCAAACAACTTCTTCTTCACATGACAATTTAGGGGTTTCCCAATTGTCATCTGGTCTTATAAAATTTTAATCCCAGAGTTGAAATTGTGGCGAGTTTCCCAAAACCTTGAAATTGTGAGTTTTATCAATTTCATTTTGTTGGGATTTCTTTTTTTCTCTAGTGGCTATCTGGGTTGAAATTTAATAGTTCTTGGATAGATTTGCTTCTAATTGTATTCGAATTCTTGAGTTTATTTAAGGTACTTTGCAATTGGATTCGAATCTTCATTGAAAAATTCCCCTTTAAAAGTGTTTTTAAATATTGGAAAGGAATCGTTGGAATTTGGGTTTTTTTTTTGGGAAATTTTTGGAATTTTTTTCGTGGATTAATTTTTTGGGAAAAGGGGTTATTAGAAAAAATTATCATTGTGGTATTTCGATTATTTTCTTTTTAGCATTTGGGGAAATTTATTCATTTTTCACTAAGGGGGTTTACGTGAATTTTTCCCTTGTGGATCCCCGTTTTTTCCTTGACTTGAGATTGTTTTTTCTTAAGTTTTTTAAGGCTTCTAAGTTTAAATTTGGCAAATCACAAAGCCCCTCATTTGTTGGGAATTCCCTTTTTAAAATAAATGTAGCAAAGGCTTTCCATCTTCTGGTATCTAAAAATAGCAAAAGGGCTTCACCATTTTTCCCTAACCCAATCTTTAGCTTTTAAATTTGGTCATCCCCCTTTTAAGGTTTAATTTTTAAACTTTGATTTAAACCCTTTTAAAGCGGGTAGGTTCATTGCATTCTTAAAACTATGGGACATGGGGGTTTTTTGTTGTTTATTACAACCTCACCACTAAATTTTACAAAATTTTTAGTTTTTTTGGGGGCTGTCTCTTTAAAACACCGGGCCCCTTTTTTTACCTTGGGTGCGACCTTATTATTCCTTTTACAGGGGTTTTCCCTGTCACACCCCCCCAAAAATTGATTTCCCAAAATTCTTCTTAGAGACACTTATTTAAGACAAAACACTAAAAAGTACTTAAAATTAGTATTTGTTAAAAAATTAAAATCATTCAAATTTGGTATATACACATATACCTCTACATATAATGTAAAAACCAAAATACAAAACTTAACAATTTTAATTTAAAAGAAAAAAAAATATTAAAAAACTTTTAGAAACTTTGGGTGAATGCCTTTTCAAACATTTAGGGTTTAAGTATATAAAATTTCATTAGGGGGTATCTTTCCAAGCAACTCCCTCTTTTCAAAACTAGGAAAAAAAATTTCCTCTACTAAAAATATACAATTTCAAAATATACATGCCGATTTTCAAACTAAGTTTAAGAAACAAATATCCCAAATATTCCGGCCCTGTTACACGGCCATGCCTTAAGCCGTGTTTTTGGGCCCTGTATGTTTCTGGTTTTTCTACTTGACACAACAACGGCCGTGCCCTTCAGCCGTGTATCCGGCCCGTGTATGTTTCTGGGGGGTACCTGGGCCAAACCCCCCGGGCCGGGCTTTCCCGACCGTGTATGGTTTTTTGAAGTTATCTAACACAATACAAAGTTTTTTCCCTTTTGACCGTGGGATCCGGCCTTTTATATTTCGGCTTCCCGTCCCTTTTTCGAATTTATAACCCCCCCCAAAAAGATGCGGAATGATCAAGAAACATCAAGTTTTTCCAACAAGAAACTAATGACGCTGCTGAGAAAGAGCTTAGTAAATATTATCAGCCGTTTGAAGATCAAAAAATAAATGAGGAAGAGAAATAACACCATTATCATAAGCTTCTCAAATAAATGACAATCCACTTCAATATGTTTCATACGCTCATAAAAGACAGGATTAGCAGTAATCTGAACAGCACTAGTATTATCGACCATAAAGAGGGGTGACCCAAGTGAGGAAAACAACCTCACCCAACAAACCTGAAGCCAAATGATCTCGAGAAAGCAGACGACATAGCACGATATTCGAACTCAGTAGAAGACTTGGGACACACGTTTCTTGTTTCTTACTCTTCCAAGAATTTAAAGAGTTCCCAAGAAATATACACCAACCAGTAATAGAGCGACGTGTATCAGAAAAACCCAGCCCAATCAGCATCACTATATGTGTTTAAGTGATAGGAGACTTCGTAGAAAAGAACAAACCACGATGAGAGGTCCCTTTTAAATACCGAAAAATTTACGGCGAACTGCTGCTGAATGAAAATGTGTAGGTTGCCTGCATAAATTGACAAACCCTTGTTGTACAACAAATGAAATATCAGGACGTGTAATAGAAAGATAATTGAGACTTCCAACAAGTTGTTGATATAGAGATGGATCGGATAGAAAATCACCATAATTTCGTTGATATTTAAATTCACTTCCAAAGGAGTATCAACAGAATGTCCCTCTTGGAGACCAGCTAAAGTAATAAGTTCCTTAGTATATTTATGTTGATGAAAAAAAATTTACCAACAGAAGAAGAATGAACCTCAAGACCTAAGAAATAAGTTAACGTCCCAAATCCTTTCATATGAAAAGAACCTTGAAGGCGCTCTTGTAACTGAGACATTAATTGAGTATCAGACCCTGTGATAACAATATCATCAAACGTAGACTAACAATAAGACAATTCCCTTGTCAGCCTTGCACAGAAATAAGGAAGAATATTAACTGACTTTAAATAAAAGAGAAAGCTAAGAAAGTATTACGAAACTTCTCAAACCAGGCCTGGAGCCTGTTTTAAACCGTAAAGAGACCATTTGAGCTTATAAACATCATGTGAGGGTGTGGAAAACAATCCTGGAGGAGGAGTATATAGATATCTTCCTTGAGGTCTCCATGAAAAAATGCATTCTTAACATCCATCTGTCGTAAGAACCACCCTTTAGTGCAGCAATAGATAGAATAACCCGGACAGTTGTCATCTTAGCTACAGGTGCAAAGGTCTCTTCATAATAAATTTTCCATATTCTGTCGATTGCCAAGAGCTACCAACCTTGCCTTTATATCTGTCGAGGGAACCATCAGATCGAATCTTAAGAGAATAAACCCATTTACAACCAAGGGGTTTTAACACCAGCAGGACATGAAACAATATCCCAAGTGTGATTGTCTTGAAGTGCTTGAAGTTCCTCTTGCATGGCTTTTATCCAGCAAGGCTGTTTAGCAGCCTGAGAATAAGAGGTAGGAATGGTAACATTAGTACAGTTGTAGAATACCCATATCTATCGGGAGGACGAGTGTGCCGAGTTGATGGGTCGAAGAATCATTGAAGCATTTTCAGGACAGAGTCAGAAAGAACAAGTCCTGGCTTGAACCGTTTATCAAAATGAGAGTCATCAAAGTGAGGAAGTACAATAGTATCAGATGTCGAAAAATGTTGCTTGAAAATAGTATTCATGTTCAAAGAAAATCATATCCCGAGAGATATGCCTTTTGAATTATTAATCAATCATAAACACACAAAACCTTTATGTTTAGGGTTGAAACCCCATAAACCCACATTGAATAGACTAGGGGGACAACTTATGTCGTTCATATGTAGGTAATTGAACGAAACAAAACACATCCGAAAGTATGTAGGTTTTTGATAATTAGGATGTTTACCAAACACTCATTGATAGGGATAATCAAACTTAAATTTGTTAAGATGGTAAGCGATTAATTAATAAACGACAGTAGATAAAGCTTTGGTCCAAAACTTAGCTGGAACAAAGATTCTAACAACAATGTGGCACCACATCTAAAAATGTCAAATTTTTCCGTTCGAAAAACTCCATTTTGCTGAGGTTTTATAAGGACATGAGCGGTTGTGAAACAATACCCTTGTTATGAAGAAATGCTTGAAACTCATGAGAAATTTATTCACCACCATTATAAAACCGTAAGATTTTAATACAAGTGGAAAACTGAGTTTCAAAAATATGTCAAAAAAGGTTTGAACACTTGAAACACATCTACTTTGGAATGCAAAAAATAAATTCATGTAAATCAACTGTAATCGTCAATAAATGTCACAAAGTATTTATACTGATCATGTGAAATAATTGGTGCAATTCCCCAAAAAATCAGTATGAATAATGTCAAAACATTATTGGCACGATTTACCCAAAACAGGAAAAGGCAATGTCTTACTTTTGCCCAGTTTACAAGGAGAACAATTAACTAATAAAATTTTTATCTATGAACCGAGAACACCTCTTTGCAACAAATGATTCAAAACAACATTATTTGGATGACCTAAGTGTCTAGGCCAGATGCCAGCCTTATTGTCAACAACTGAAGAAGCTTTAAAGACAAAGTTCGAGGAACGGTAAATTGTAATGGAAATAACCTGCCCACTTTAGGCCCCTTTGCTTTCATCTTCCCTGACACTTGATCCGTATAGTACAACCCTCACGAAAAGTGGACATCACAGTTATTATCCACCATTTGCCCAACAAAAAGTAAATTAGTAGATAATTTAGGAAAAACCAAGACATGTCGAAAGGAGGAGCTAATATCACCAACTATCATAATAGGAATTTATTTCCATCAGCAACGTGAATTTTGTTGAGTACCAGTATATGGATGTTGATTATGCAATAAATCTGATGTGCCAGTTTATATGATTTGTGGCACCGGAATCAAAAAACCAAGGAATGGAATTAGTAGTCTTACCTTTTCCCTTGAAGACCAAGAGCAGAGAAGGCAGAGAGAATCATCTGTTGAACCATATCTGGTGTGAGAACAGATTGATTATTGCCACAAATTGTAGATGTCGAACCAAGGATTGCAAGAGTCGGATGCCGCAGCATGAAAAGCTTATGACCTTCTGTTTTGAGGCCTTTAGGAAACTCTTTAATAATATGTCCTTTTTGCTTGCAATAATTACATAACTTTTTTACTATAATGACGGGCAATATGAACAAATTCTTTGCAAGCTGTAACACTGCATTGTTCCCTTTCCTCGGGTCTAAGCAGCATGCAACATAACTATTCCAGATGATCCACCAATTGCACTAATAGCGGCTTGTGTCGCCAATCTTTGTTCCTCGCGCAGCAATTCACTAAAACATACATCCAAACAAGGCACTGGATCACTATTCAGCAACCCAGCCCGAGCGGTTTCAAATTCAGGTCTGAGCTTCATCAAAAACCGATCACGACGACCACTTCATGAACAGCCTGAAGGGCTAGCCAAAATTTTCCCAAAATTCCACATAATGCGCATTTTCTACACATTTTAAAACCCTCTTTTTTTTAACCCAGCAAAAAACCCTTTGGGCCATGGTAACCTCTCGACCCCTCCTCAACTTTGGGCTCAAAATCATAATAACCTCCATCTCCTTGAAATACCATCCACACTTGGGCTTCCCTACTTAAGAGTTTGCAATTTTTTTGTGTAATCCGCGATAGTAGTAAGCAGAAACAAACCGCTTCTTAAATCCCCCTTCTTCATCTCTTCCTAAGACTAAATGGGTGGTTCGCCTTTCCTTCTCCTATTCAACACTTTAAACCCACCACACTATGGCATAATTTAAAAACCAATGGAAGTAAGCTCCACTTTCTTTCCCCCACTATAATTGTGACAATCAAACACCATCTCTACCTTTTTTTCCCATTATAAGTATCTTGGGGATCATTCTTCCCTTGGAAAGGGGAATTTTTAAATCTTTATACAACTAAATTTGGATTTTTCCTTTCTATTCCTATCTCCTCTATCTTCCTAACCCCTAGTTCTTCTTTCCTAAAACCATAAAACCCCTATAACTCCCAATAGAAGGTTCATCAAAATCATCATCAGAATTTTCATCTCCACCCCTTTGTCCCCTTTTAAAAACATTCTTAGATTGCTCCAATTTCCCACTCCACCATTTTATGAATTTGCTCCAATTTCCCCCCTGAAACATTCTCTTCATCTCACTCCTCAACGCCTCAATCACTAACCTAGCATCAAACCTCCCCCCTCACCTTTAGGAGAATTTTGCTGTGACATATTTCCTGCAATAAAAGGTTAAATACTAACACAAAAATATAGAATTAAACCTCATGATTTCTCCCTCACGTGTTTCACACAAAAAAGGATATCCCACAAACATCGTGTATTCTCACAAGCAGAGATTTTACAACTCCCCAAAACCCTTTTTCTCAATTCTCTTAGAACGAATCCAAACCACACCAAATTTTTTTCCGTAGAAATTTAAGAAAAAACTCCTTTTGGGGTTGAATTTTCCCTTTTTCTTTCTTTTTTTTTTTTTGTTTTCATTTTTTTTTTCGTTTTCTTTTCTTCTTCTTTTTTTTTTTATTTATTTCGTTCCTTTTTTTTTTTTTTTTTTTTTTGTAAAAAAATTGATAAAAATGAAATACACTACTCAAGAGACAATTAACCTATGAACTTGAGTATGAAGAGATTTTTAATACAAAATTTGATATGAACAATTGGAGTTGGGGGTTTTTTTGATGGTTACCTTTCTAAAACCAAACTGTGTTTAAACAAACCTAGGCTCTGATACAAACCCGCCCACATGTGACAAAACCCTTATAATACGTTGGGAAAATTTGCAACCAAGATGACAAACACTAAAAGGGGAACCGCGACCCTTTCCTATGATGAGGCAAGAACCTTTGGTATATTCTATTAAATGCCACAATCGGGATGAAAGACCGTTTGATAAGTCTGAGGTAAATGCCACGGAAGAGATCTGATAAGTTCCCCAAGAGAAGTTTTTTGGAGAACCAAGGGGAAAAATTTTCTCAAATTGTGTTTATCAATGTTGTATGTATGTTTTATCTTATTTTTTCCCAAACCCCTAGCAGTTTTTTAAATAGGGTTTACAGCTCGAAAAAAAAAAAGCCCAAAAAACGAATAACATAATAAAGTTGAAAAAAAAAAAAAAAAAAAAAAAAAAAAAAAAAAAAAAAAAAAAAAAAAAAAAAAAAAAAAAAAAAAAAAAAAAAAAAAAAAAAAAAAAAAAAAAAAAAAAAAAAAAAAAAAAAAAAAAAAAAAAAAAAAAAAAAAAAAAAAAAAAAAAAAAAAAAAAAAAAAAAAAAAAAAAAAAAAAAAAAAAAAAAAAAAAAAAAAAAAAAAAAAAAAAAAAAAAAAAAAAAAAAAAAAAAAAAAAAAGGGGGGGGGGGGGGGGGGGGGGGGGGGGGGGGGGGGGGGGGGGGGGGGGGGGGGGGGGGGGGGGGGGGGGGGGGGGGGGGGGGGGGGGGGGGGGGGGGGGGGGGGGGGGGGGGGGGGGGGGGGGGGGGGGGGGGGGGGGGGGGGGGGGGGGGGGGGGGGGGGGGGGGGGGGGGGGGGGGGGGGGGGGGGGGGGGGGGGGGGGGGGGGGGGGGGGGGGGGGGGGGGGGGGGGGGGGGGGGGGGGGGGGGGGGGGGGGGAGCGGTGGAAAAAAACTACCTTAGCACTGCTAGAGAAAATTCCCTTGGGAAGGGTAAAGAGGTAATAGCACTAGATATGGGGGATTTAGGCATATGGCAACATAGTGTCCAAATAAAAGAGTGATGATTGTTATAGAGGGCTCTAGAGAGGATGTTGAGGTTGAGGAGGAACAGGCAGAGCCTACAGACTTATCTGTAGCACTGCAGGAGTACTATGATGACCAGACTATAGAAACACATGAGGAGCGTACAGGTGAACAATATCTGCCTATTAATGTGTTACGCAGGACTCTAACCTTATCTCCTGATGCTAGAGACATACAAAGGGAGAACATATTCCACACCTCTTATAGGGTTAGAGGTAACCTTTGTGTGCTCATCATTGATAGTGGTAGTTACACGAATGTTATATCTGCTACACTAGTAGACAAATTACAATTATCTACTAGTCTACATCCTAGCCCTTATAACTTGCACTAGTTAAACAATTGGGGTAGTATGCATGTTATGCTAAAGGCGAAGGTTGCCTATGAGTGTTGGGTAGAATATATCAGGATGAGATCCTTTGTGACGTGATTCGTCGCTGCATTCCATTTTCTGTTATTTAGACTTGGATGTTTGATCGGAAGGTGTTACATGATGGGTTTAGCAACACCTATATGTTCAATATGGGAGGGTCTCGCATAGTACTATCACCTATGACTCCATCTGAGGTGCACCGTTTCAAGAGTAGATTTGAAACTATGTCCACTACATCTGGTAACTAAGAGAATAGGCCAATAGAGATGTCCAAGTTCAGTTCCAGAAATGACCCTCTAGATTTGAGGGCAAATCTTTCAGAAGCCTGTAGAGATGATGGGAATTTTTTTGGCACCTTAGATTCTCTCAGAACTCAATTTGGATGATGATCCAAATCACTCATATTTTATCTTATTTCTTTTTATCTAATAAAAATTTGAGTAACAATCTTACAGGTACATAATATTTCACCATGGTATGCCAAAATGACTTACATTAGTTAATCGCCACAAGACATCATCAGATTTTCATCTAAATGCCCGCTAAGATTGACTTCACTTCGAAGCATTGGCTCTTGAAGATTTATATTATTTTTGTACTTTGTAATTGTTCTTTAGACCATTTTTATGTTGTACTTTCCTTTTGGGACACTTTCATTTTTTTGTAATTTTCATTTAGGATCGACCACCCTGAAAGTGGCATAGTTGTAATTTTGTGGACTTTCTAACCCTAAAGGGAGAAAGTATAAATACTCTCTTAAGTAGGGTTTTGGGGGGGCAATTTTCAAACAAAACACATCACTTTTACGTGAGAGAGCTTAGGGTTTATCCTAGTTCATTTTCTCTTATCAATTTCAATCCCAAGAGTTGAGATTGTAGCAAGTACAATAATTGAAATTGTGAATTATATCAATTTCTAATTGTTGTGCTTTCTTTTCTTCTCTAGTGTGTAATATCTAGGGTTGGATTGAAACATTTCTTGGCCTGATTTGATTGCATTTGTAATTAAATTATTATTGTCTAATTGATTGGTTTTTTTTTTAGCACTGTTATTTACCATCAATATTTGCACCGTGGTTTACATTGTTAGGAAGGGGGATCTCGAAAGTGGTTCTTGTTGTTTTTGTTGAATTCATGTGGCATTCAAGTTTAATTAGAGTTGTTTTGAAGAATTTGATCATTGTGGATTATTTAATTTGTAAGTTATAGCATTCGGATCTACTTGCACCCCAATAGGAATTATGCAAAATTTCTAGCCTATTGAACCCGAAATTGGTTAAGTGCATTTAGGGTGGTTTTTGTTCCAATTGATTATGCTTAATCTTGGTTTTAGGAACATCAGTTTTGGAGATGTAAATGGAACTAATTATGGATGAAAATTTCTAACTTCTTAGAGGGATATTAGGTATGTTTGGGGAGGGTTGGATGAGGGAAAATTAGAGCATAAGAGGCTCAAAGTGCGTGAGAAATGAAGGGCTTTACTTAGGTAAGTTAGCCCTCCATACATCCCCTTTTATAGTAGTTAAGATTGGTTGCTTTGTAATTAATTTTTTGTGCTGATTTACCACACCTAAGGAGACAAGATTGAGCAGGTTTTAGGGTCATAATTTGATAGGAATTTTCCTGGCATCCTAGATTTTTCCAGAACTCGATTTGGATAATGATCCCAATCTTTCATATTTCACCTTATTTCTTTTATCTAATAAATATTTGAGTAATAATCTTACAAGTATAATAATATTCCTCCATAGGATGCCAAATGATCTCCATTAGTTGATCGCCACAGGACATCATCAGATTTTCATCCAAATGCCCGTTGAGATTGACGTCTCAAAACATTGGTTTTTGAAGATTAATATTATTTTTTTACATTGTAATTGTTCTTTAGACCATTTTATGTTGTAATGTTGTTTTTGGACACTTTCATTTGTTTGTAATTTTCATTTAGGACCGGCCACCCTAAAAGTGGCATAATTGTAATTTTGTGGACTTTTTCACCCTAAAGGGAGCAAGTATAAATACTTACTTAAAGTAAGGTTTTGGAGGCCAAATTTTCATAATTTGACATACACTTTTTCATGGGAATTGGGGTTCTTCGTAATTGTCATTAGACTCTTATCAATTTCAATCCCAAGAATTGGAATTATAGCGAGTGCAACAAGGAGAAATTATGAGTTATATCAAATTCTTATTATTGTGTTTCTTTCATCTCTAGTGAGTCATATCTAGGGTTGGATTGAAGTCTTCTTGGTCAGATTTGAATGCATTTGTAATCAAATTATTACTATTTAATTGATTGGTTCATAGCATTTGTTATCATCCTCAAATTTTGTTTCATCTGTGGCGTGAATTGGCTCTTGTTGGAAAAGGGATCTCAGAGGTGGTTCTGTTGATTTTGTTACTATTTCACGTGGTTTTTCATAAGAATATTAGTGATCTTCATTGAGGAATACAACATTGTGTAATTCATTTCATGAAATATAGCAATTGGTTTCACTATTACATTTAGGGTTCACGTAATTTTTGTGCCCTTTGAACCGGTTTTGATCTTGTGAATTGAAGTTATTCATTTGGTTCATTTGTATGTGCTTAGACCTTAGTTTTAGGCACATCATCTTTTTGGTGTCAGAGCTTGAGGTTTGTGAGAAGGGGTGATTGAATTGGAACCCAAAAATTAAGGGATGTTGAGTAGCATGTTGATCCGGATTTGTTGACGTAAATCTTTATCTATTCCAATTGTGTTGATTGAAATATTATCTTGTTGTTTAGTTGTTATACACTTGGAGGCTTGAAAACTCTTGGTTTCCTTTGATTATTGGCGGTGATTGTGTAGTAATTTTGAAGAAAATCGTGAAGGATTGAGAGTAGTGTTCAATTGGTGAAGTGGATTTGTGTTGTGTACATTTGTTTTCGAAAAAAGTGGAGTAACACTTCTATTTCCAAATTTGAATTCAGAATTGAATTGTGTAGATTGTATGGAAGCTATTTGATTTTCAAAACACACATTAAGTGATAGAAGTTGTTGTGTGTTCATTTGAATTTGAAAGTGGCTTCTTACCCCTTTGTGGAAAGGTTGCAATAAGTGAAATCATTTGAATTTGTTGAGGCCTTATTTATTAAGTTGCGGTTTGGAAAGTTGTGTTGAGGTGGAGGAGTGCAATGTGTGGTATGTGTGTATGTGTTTGCTGCACCGTGAGTAGAAGGTGTGTGTGTAAGGTTGTGTTTGCAACAAAAAAAAAAATTGTGA
This sequence comes from Laguncularia racemosa, assembly GCA_037954665.1. NCBI lineage: Eukaryota > Viridiplantae > Streptophyta > Magnoliopsida > Myrtales > Combretaceae > Laguncularia > Laguncularia racemosa. The sequence continues at coordinate 2,815 of JBBMOL010001759.1, read as the reverse complement.
AGGGTTGTGCATTTCGACGTGGATTGAATTTTAGAGTGAATTGATGTACAATTGTAGTAGGAGTGAGTGAAGTGGCACCATGGGAAAAGAGGAGTATTGTGGCGGTAGATTTGTGTATTTTTTTGTATTTGTTGAAGTGCTGCACATTGTGGTTGAGTGTAGTGTGAAATCAAGGCAAGAAAAGGAAGGTTGAGTGGTGAGAATTATATTCAAACAAATCATTAAAGTGTGAAAGTAATTGAGCTAGTTACTTAAACACTTCTTGTTGAATTTAATTCCATCTACTTAAAGTAGTTGCATGTGTACTTCATTTATTAAACTTATTTGGAGTACTAAAGTATTTCTCCTTGTGCCATTGATAATTCTCATTGAGACATGAGTTATCATATCATAGTAGTTGCTAAAAACACTTGGATTACTATTATTGGGAAGGATTGTGTTATAAATTTTGGAACTACTTCTTCAAAGAACATCATGTCTAACGAGAGTGTGAATGGGGGAATTGACAATGAAGCCAATAGCCGAGTTGGTGAAGGTTAGGGCCATATAACACCATAGGTAAGAGGACTTTGGAAGAACCGCTCCAGGATTTTACTACCATAGTTGCTACTTTAGCAACTAGGATTGATAGGATGACTTTGCCACAACCACCAATAGTGAACCTTCAAGCACCACCTCAGGTAGCTCCACAGAACCTTTAGAGAGAGGGTAGTGGGGGAAGGAAAAATTGAATAGAAGTATGGATGGGGATCATCATCCTTATAGGGAAGAGAGGGATGACAACTTTAGGGCTAATCTATACCAAAATAGGGATTTCAAGCCAACTTAAGGACTAGAGTATGTAAAACTGCAGATGCCTTATTATGATGGCAAGGGATTAACTGATGAATATTTAGACTGGGAGGACAAAGTTGAGGGTCTCTTTGAATGCTATGAGATTGATGATAATACCAGAGTCCAATTGGTGCTGTCAAGTTCACAAGATACACTGTACTATGGTGGAAGAATTTAATCATCAGCAAGCGTAGAGATAGGGAAGCTGAGATTCAGATGTGGAGGGATATGAAGAGGGTGTTGAGAAAAAGATTTATTCCTGAGCACTACAATAGGAAGTTTATACAACTACAGACTCTGAGGCAGGGAGGCAAGACAGTAGACGATTATGTGCAAGAATTTGAAAACCCTATTATTAGATTTAGGTCGATCGAACCTCTAGAACAAACCCTAAATACACTTTGTCTGGAGTAAAAATATGAATAGCGTGTGTTATTGAGTTGTAGCACTATAGTACACTTGATGAGGCTATACAGTTAGCCTTGAAAGTGGAGAGACAAAGGAGGTCCAACTTGTTTAGGGCTCTGAGCAGTAGACCCAATACTATTACCAGACTGATGGGTGTCGAATCCAACAAAAATAAAAACCTACTCCTAGATAATTATATGATTTGCATATAGTGGTGAGTAGGGTCGAATCCACAGAGATTGGTTAAACTTATTTCTATTCAAGGAGAATAAAAGGGAAAAGAAAATGGGGGGGGGGGGTTGTTTGTGAATCAAAATAAAGTAAAACAAGGTAAGAAAATCGGATATTAATAAAAGCCTAGCCAAAGGAATCAAGATAGTTTAATTCAAGGAATTGATCATCGATGCAAATGTTCTCTATTCTTGTTCCTAGATAAACTGGTTATGGTTATTAACAAGCTCTAACAACCTATCTCTCCTTACTTCCTCGATAACCTCAGACAAGCGCTTTGAATTATCTCTTATTGATTAAACAACCTTAGACAAGCGCTTAGGATTTAATCTATCAATAGCATTAAGATCTGAGAGACCACCAATTCATGCCAGTAGATTATAAGATAACCTATTTAAACATGATCACATACCTCCATAACATGAATTCGATCATCTCTTTTATAACCAAACATGTTATTGCATCACTAAGACTAGAACAACAAACAATTACGAATTTGACGTGCTAGTTGACAATATATTAACTTGCTAATTGAGTAGAAGAGCTCTATTCATACCAATCAACAAAGATAATAATGACAAAACGATCAGAAGATATATGAATACCTAAAAGCAAAGAATAGAATAAATACAAGTCAATTAGACCTCACAATTCATGGAGAATTAAACATCTATGACCCTTTGGCTAGAAAAGTAGCTTAGCTACTCATGTTCATCAACAAAACGAAAATAAAAAATAGAAACATAATGAACCCGGTTGCCTGCTCTGCCTCCTCGTTTCCTTCTTGTCTCCAAGGTGATTCCAGATTCAAAGATTCAAAAAGTTGTCCTAACCCTCTAGGGTTGGTTCTATTTATATTGTTAGGGAGATGGCATGTGATCTTTTGCTAGCAAGATACGAAAATATCTTTCCTTTTCCAAGTAGATTTCGAGAAGTAAATGTTCGTCCGCGCTGGCACGCCCTAACACCGGCCGTGGGTCAAGCCGTGCCATCCTCTGTGCATATTTCATGTATCATCTTCCGTGTCCAGTGTGTACCACAGCTCCACCCACGACTAGATTTCCAACCGTGCCTTATTCTGTGCATAATCAACTAGTCTTCATCCGTGCCAGTGTGTACCACGGTTATACCCACGGCTAGATTTCAAGTCGTGCCATCCTCTGGTTGATGTTCCACAATTTCTTCTCCTTAACACGTCTAGCTTCCACCACAGCTCCAAGCACGGTTGCTTTCCCCCGGCTGCCACCACGGCCGTGCCCCAAGCCGTGTCTCTCTCTGTTCAAAGTCCCTTTCCGTCTTCTTATCAGTGTGTAAAACGGTTTGAACCTTGGGTCCAAAGGCC
>JBBMOL010001758.1:0-32760 GCA_037954665.1 Laguncularia racemosa | reverse complement strand
CTAATTCCTTTCGGAGGTGCGGCCACAGAAGAATGCTTTTTCTTTCAAATAAGTATGGATTCCCAATTCCTATTAAACTTCTGCTGAACTTAAGAACGAGAAGAACGGCATAGACGTCAACTTAAGGAATGGCCTGCCCTACTGATGATTACGGAAACCAAAGTCAAAAAACAAAAGGAGAAGGGGAAGAGGGGGTTTCATTCCTATTCAGTCATAACCTAATCCCCTCTTCTACAAAATTACTCTCTCTGCTAGAAGGCCGCCCCAGAAACAGACCTTGCAGAAAGGCTCTCCACGCAGCGTCTTGCATCAGCATTTCACCTGTCCACCAACAATTGAAAACTGAACTTCTTTTTCGTGGTCATTGTTTAGTTAAATTGACTTCTTCCTCACTTTCCCACCAGCGACTTGCCAACATTGACAACTCAACATGAAGACTCGTGCTCTGGCTGCTTCGAACCAAGTTTGTTATACCAACCTACAAGCTTTCAACTCAACCTAAATAAGGCAATCTTTAGCATCCCCGACCGGAAATCCCTTAGGAATTTCTGCTCCAGCCCCAATAGAGGGTGCCCTAAAACTACCTTCAAGAGGCGCTTTTTCTTCTTTCACGGATTGGCACTACTTTGTCCTTCTAGGTTCATTTCTTTTTAAAAAAGACCGTCCTTGAAACTAGTAGGGGGAGATGATGTATGGGAATACACATTTCCAAATGAGAGAAATGGAGGGACACTTGAAAGAAGTTTAATGGAGCGAGGAGCTGCAAACAATACGATTAGCGCTTCCCAGCACGCTTGCCTTACACTTCTGCTTCATTCACCTACTCTAACTTCTCTTTCTTTCATGCTATCGGCTGCTTCTTTCATCCTGATGAGCTAGCCGATGCAATGCTAGCACAGAAAGAAATAACTCATGCCATCGTGGATTCCTTTCCCCTTGTGAATATGGCTACTGGCTCTTCATTCGCAATCGAAGAAAGAAGTAGTTTAAATAAGGGGAACTCTACTCTGGACCTCTCTCTTGCAAGTGAACTAAAGCGTAGGCTTCTTCATTCCTTTTGCTCGAAAGCCTTGTTCGAAGCACAAGAAAAGCAATATTGACCCTTGAACGGAGAGGGAAGCTGGCTAACTAAACCTCTCATTACTTCAATTTGGGGCATTGGGGGGGGGGGGTGATCACGAGTGTTGGATTCCTTTCAGTTTTACAGGTTTAGCATTCCCCATAGCTTTAGTCCCCGATGTTTTAGTGTGACGAGTGAGGAGATGATAAATATAGCAGCAAGATAGAAGCTGTAGATTGGCCACAAAAACCTCTTCTCTTTCTCAAGGAGACAAAAAAGAGAAAGGAAAAAAGCAGAAGTCGCATCTGCTTCCTAGGGAAAGTAAGTAAGCCAATTTCTTGAAAGTTCTTTCGATTCCAGTTGTTGGAAAGGTTGATTGACAAACGAGATTAGGATAGGTAAGATTTTTTCCATGATTAGAGAGAATGAACCTCGACTGTTTTTCATTCCAGCAAGGGAGTCGGATAGATAGGACAGGAATAAGCAAGGGCCAGGGCCAGTTCCTCGGTCTCCTTATCTGAACAATGTTGGAGCGAAGGCAAGGAATTTCCAAGTTCTTCTCTAACTGACTACCAAAGACAACCCAGTCTTAGCAACTACTTCTAGTAAGCCATATGGATCTTTCTTCTTCTAGCAGTCTCAATGAAGTAGTCCTTATTTATTAGGCTCTCAGTGTCAACCTAGTCATCTGCTCGTAGATGAAGCTTCCCGACGAGTCTGTTGAAAGAAAGCCATATGAGTCAAGGGCTAAGGCTAGATTTCAAGTGTATGTGTCTAAATTGAATATTAGAGTGACCTAGGGTCCCCTCAATGCCTTTTCCCAAGGTTAATAAGTCTGGATCTAGCAGATCCTAAGATAGATCTCGATCCACTTCAACATCCACTCTAACTCAAAACACCAGGAAAGGCCTGGATGAAAGGCCTTTAGAGTCCGAATACTAGGCCCTGCCAGCACATCCGGTTACCGTACGTTGGAAAAAAAGAATTTTTTGTATCAGCTTGCTTCTTTAGGAGGCCCCCATTATTCATTATGCAATGTGGGAGATCCCTGAGGACGAAGAGCATAAGCTAAAAAAGACCTTTTGTTGACCGGCATAGCTTTCAATGAAGCCCAAAGGCTTCAGCTCTTATGACAGACTATCCAATAGAGTCCCTTCCTCTGTCACTAAAGAAAAACATCCCGATTGAGGTTTTTTTACAGAGAGAACTCCACTTTTTTTTTATACTATTATTTTGTCAAGCTTTTGTATGTTCAATACCCTTAATAAAAGAAATGGCAGACCTTGATCCACAACCGAAGGCTTAATCTAATCATCAAATGAAAAAGCAGAGTCGATACAACCGGATCCTATTGGCTTGGTTCTTGTAAGTTTTGTCTGCCCCGTCCCTCTCCAACCAGTCGATCGATCTTCCTCTTTCGCATGGGACTGGTCTCGTATTGGGTGGCTGTCCCAGTGCAGAGACAATAAGGTTGAGTGCTTTCTCTACACAATTCCAGATTTCGAAAGCAGTTTTCCCTCTGGCCCGCTATAAGTGGAGGTTGCCGAACTAACACTGTACTTTACTATACTACTTTACCTATCTTTCCTTTGGAAGGAGGTTTGTTTTTTACTTAACACACACTTTTTTTCAAGACTTTCCAGCCTAATTGAGATTCAAGGTTAGTCCGAAGAAATCCACTCGCATAGCTTTCTCTCGTGGTCGGACTCCACCAATGGTGTTTGAGCGGCTGTCTCTCCTCTGTAGATAGGGCGCTTCTCCCTTTCCCACTTTTCTTATGTCCTTTGTCAACAAGAGACCGGAAAGCAAACCAACTAAGAAGTCTAGTCCCCCGCGTCTTACCTCACCTCGCTAAAGCGAAAAAGAAAGAAAACGCTCCTTAGTTTCTCTTTTGGCAGCAGAAGCTAGAAACAACATTCAAAATTCAAGTTCGAAGCAATTGACTTTTCCATTACAAGATCTGGTGATGCGCGTCATACGCTAATGCCATTTATCTTTACTAAACACTTCGGCCTTACCTTGCTTGTCGTCCGGGATCGCTAGACTAGCCATAGGAAATTAAGATTAATATATAATAAAAGAAGATTTTATAGGCATGCAGGTATTCTATCGTAAAGGCTAACCAGAAAGAGCTAAATTCCCCCAGAAGGCGTACCAAGCTTAGCGTGGAGTGCTCAGTGGAATTAATATAAAGTTTTCTAACTATGTTCCAAAGTCAAGTTACAGTACTAGGTCATTCACAAGTAAAAAGGCCAGCCTAGCCCTATCAAATGACCGCAGCTTTCGGATAGCTTGTCTGCCTAGCTTCCCAGAGTTTCAAGGCCCCACTAAGATAAGGGCTTTTCCTGAAATAGCCTTAGGACTTTATTACAAAATCCGAAGTAGTCCTAGAATCCTGAGTTTCAAACCGTACAGATCACGCAAGAAGTTGCTTTCTTCAATCGTAAATCGAGGGACTCTCAATCCGCGGTAGAGTCTGAATTCCTAAATCTCTCTTTCTGACGGCCTTTATGAGGGAAATTTCCAACAACCTTAGTCCTGGCTTGATCAAATCATAAGTACAGTCCTCCGCTTTCGATTGCATAAATAGTATTCTCTTTCTTCAATCAGTGTCAGCAAGATTCGTAGATCTCCAAGAAGCTACTACCTCTCTATGATCCTTGGACCTCTTCAAAGCTTAATGCGCAGTCCCTAAAAGGGAATGAAGGCTATGGCGATCGTTAGTAAGGGTTACTGAGCCTTCCTCTCTCTGCGTATGAATCCTTTAAAAATATCTGCAAGCCCCTTTGCTTACTTAACTCTCACGCCCTTCTGATGGGTAAATGGAAACATCCTCTCTCTAGGAGTAAGAAAGTGAAAAAAAAAACGCATCTCACGGAGCCGATACTCATGAGTGTAGAGAGAAATTGGATGGGATCCTTCAATCAGGAAGAATTCCCTTATCAGGTGTGGGCTGAGATCGCCCCTTTCGACTTCGAGAATAAATCCAAAGGTCACTTCCTTCTATCACAAGCTCTGAAATAGCTGGTTCAACATTTGGCGTGGGACGGACTATTTTCAATCAAAGCGTAGGCCCTAAGACCTGAAAGGGCTAATTAGCGGCTTTTGACCCGAGCTACTAGGCCAGGGCCTGAGGAAGGAACTTTTTCAACAAGGATCTATGACCACACTTGAGACGATTGAAAATATAGAATGAATAAATTTCATCTATACGTCCTTTTTGGATGTCCTAATGTGACAGTTTTTTCGACTTCCCTGTCCGTCTCTGTCTATTCCGTTTAGGGAATTGGGCTTATTCTTCCGTTTCTGTAAATTACATTCTGTGTGGTAATATCTCCACCCCCGCCTCGTCTAAAAAGCTCATGCCATCTTGCTTACTGTGGCCCGGTGCGGAATCCCGTTCGTTCCTTTCTTTCTTTTTCCGGTCTGCGAGAGGTCAATGTGCCAGGCTCATGCCCAAACAAATAGGGCTTTCTTTTCTCTTGCATGCGCCTTCGTTCCTCATTCATTCAAATCAAAGGAAGCTTCCATCGGGAAGGGAAGAGGGAAAAGGTCGCATTATCGGGTCTATCTGTATGAGAAGCAAAAGATAAAGGCTAAAGCAAGAACAAGAACCATTGGAGTTGCGATCCCAGTGCGACCAGAGAAAGCGTTAGCGTCCTATCCTACCTTGCAAAAGGTGTATTCCAACGTGGCCAGGGAACAGAACCATTTCTACTTTGTTCTTGTGATAGCAACTCAAGACATTTCTTTGTCTCGATGCTTTGAATAGCCGACCCAGGATGAATTACTCCTATCCCTTTGTTTGACTTAGCGAGAAGTGAAAGACCAAGCTTTCAGTTCACCATCTATTGGCACTTCTCAAATAGAATAAAGGAGCAATGTGCCCTTCTGTCTCTTTCGTTGAGTGGAGCTAGTCCTAGGTTGAGGTGCATCTCCGAATAAGAGTAGCTGTGGGAAGACATAGATTGACGAAAAGGGCAAAGCTATTCGACCGATTAGATAGGGAGAGGGAGGGAAAGAAAGAGAACCGCACCTTATTAAGGGCCGAGGGGAATCTCAATATAAGGGATTAATCTCATTGAATCTTCCTCTTTCAAAGCAAGGAGAGGCGCGGAAAACCTCGACTATAAAGGGATAGGAGCACAGAATAATAGCGAAGCCGACACTAACGCGCTGCCGTAAGCGCTGTTGGCAACAGTACTGTATCACTACACTAACAAGGAGAGGAACTACAGAATAGAAATCAGTAGTCACTCTTCGCCTTTAAAGATATTGCGTATATTAATATAAAGAGCAGAGATAGTCCAGTCTTTTACTTAAAACTCCGACCCGCCCAAAGACTCCCGGTGCCGTTTCTTGTTGGACAAAGCCAACTAGGTGATTTCCGACAAGTCAAAAAAATTCAGCCCTATGATCTATTGATAATATCAGGGCTGTTAGCAAATCAATGTCTATGAGACTATCGGGTAATACTTCTCTAATGTCGAAGAATATAGTCCTAGGTCTAATATGAGCATAGTTCGATGTCTATTGATAGTTCTGGCCGTACAACAAGGGAATTTTAAACCCCCCCCCCCGCCACTTGAGCGAATATAAACACACCATGACTTCCAATATCATGGACAATGGTGGTCCCGTGTACGAATATAAATGAAGAATTATACATAGCTACTGGCTACAGAATAATAATAACGTAGATCCTAACATCTATCACTCTATTTATAGCGATTTTTTTTAAACCTCTGGTCGCGTTAAAGCGTAACATGTTGGCCTACTGGAATTTTTCTGGTCAGCATGGCCGGTCCCATTTTGAGACTTTCTGTTTTGTTCTGGTTTGAATCATCAACTTTATAATCTTATTTAGATTTTCTTTTTATATTATATCAGCGACATCTCCCTTAAACTCGATCTTGAATTTCTTCTTGATTGAAATCAGGAATTCTCTCCCAGAGCTGCGGAACTAACGAACTTCTGTTAGAAAGTAGAAATTAGCAACTTTTTACACGAATTTTCAAGTGTATGAGATAGGTCGAGTGATCTCAGTAGAGATGGATTGCACGTGTTTATGGATTGAACGAGATTCAAGCTGAAATGGTTGAATTTGCCAGCGGTGTGAAAGGAATAGCCTTAATCTTGAAAAATGAGAATGTAGGGATTGTTGTCTTGGGTAGTGATACCGCTATTAAAGAAGAGATTATAGTCCCGCACTGATCTATTGTTGGATGTTCATGCGGGCAAAGGGCTCCAGTTCGACTGAGGTCGACGCCAAGTCGTCCCTAAAGAAGGACGTGTCTCAACGCGATCACGCGCGAAGACGAGACGCCGTCCCAGCCCCCGAGGGCAACCAATAGCACGTCCTCAGTGCACGAACCTAAGCAAACGGTAAACAGCGGGTAGATAGCAAGGTTCCAATAGATCGTGTCACGCGAACATACTAATCGGAGATCGACAAACTGGCAAAACACTTTGCATATCGATACCATATTACACCAAAAGGAATTAAACTCAAGGCCACCTCAGAGAGCGAAACAATGTATTGTTCTATGTAGCGAATGGACAGAAACGATCAACTGTGGCACAATAGTTCAAAATCTTGAAGAAGTCGAATGCTTTTGAAAATTCCAAACTTGAGCAAGCCACGGCTTCGGATCCGCTCCTCTGGCAATTTTTTGCCCCATATCAGTTGAGCCTAATGGGGGCATATTTTCTCGTGAAACTGGCATGGCACGCATTAATACTCAATGATGATCTTATAAACATGCCGTGGCATACGACAAATGTCCATTATTGTTACGCCGACCACCAGCCGTGAGGCTTTCCCAAGGCGATGTTTTCTATTTACAATCACGTCAATTATAAAGACGGCTAAAACGAATCCGGACCAGACAGGTGCAGGTAGCTTGACCGCCTTACCTGTCATTGAAACACAAGCTGGAGACTATCGGCCTATATTCTACAATGTAAATTTCAATTACAGATGGACAAATCAGTTTGGAAACAGAAACTCATTTATCGCGGAATTAGACCTGCTATAACGTCGCTTATATCAGGTCCGTCCCGTAGGGTCTGCCGCTCAGTTGAAAGTCTATGAAACAAGTATGTGCGGTAGTTCTAAACAAGAAATGGCACCATATCGAGAAGTGGCAGCCCTAGCTCAATTTGGCTCAAGGACCTTGATGCAGCGACTCAGCATTACTCAATAATAGAGGTGTCAAGGCTGACAGAAGTACCGGAAACAACCGACAATAAGCACCACTTCCCAATTGAGAAGCAATATTCTAGTCATTTAAGCAGCTGTCATGGATTCGTGATCGAGCCACTAGAACAGAATTTTCTCAATATGAGAGAGCCATTTCTCTCTACTGTCAAACCAGAATTACTAACAATCACTTAACGCAAAAGAGGATTAAATAACGAAATTAAGATAGAACTAGATACATTCTTAAAAGAATGCGCATTTACCTTTTCCTATGAGAAAAGGAGCTTTTGATAATTTTATATTCAGGCGACAATCTCCCTTAACTCGATCTGAATTTCTTTTCATTCTGAAACATGGAATTTTTGATAACTGATAAAATCTAATCTCTTTTATGATTCATCTATGGCTATTGCTGTAGCCCTTTAGGCTGGCCAAATGATCAATGAGATAAATGTTTATAAATCTCGATACACAAATCTCGGGATTAGCAATGGAGGTATAAAGGAGAAAATAGCTGATAAACTCGGTATGCTTTTTGAGAGTACATAGGGAATTATTCCCTATGGTAAGCAACTGTACCAAGAAACACAATCTAAACTTACCAACAAGTATACCAATCTAACAAGGGATATGCCAAGAACTTCTATTTCGCAACGGGAGAGCATTCAATATCTAAACCGGATTATAAGAACTGGGCAATCAAGACTGCATACAAAGTGAGTACGTTTTATTACATCTTCATAATATAATAATGAGCTGGTACTGGTTAACCGGGCTGGGGTAGTTAGTTCTGTTTCAGTTGTAAGCCGATATGATGTGGGTTATGGCACTTGGTTAGTCCATAGAAAGAGGAAAAGACGAGGCCTCCCCTTGGGGAGGGGGAAAGAGGAGTGGGCATGGGGCTCTTCCACTTAACCTTGGGTAGGGAGATGCCTTCATGGACTGGGTATAAAGAAGGACAAACCCCCCGGACGTACTCATGGGCAGGGTGAGGAACCGGGTAACCGTCACGATCAGAATGAAAGGTAGTTCGGCTGGGTATGCGTTTGCTTTAACTCACAGGTGGCTGGATCGAGTCCAGCTCGTGGCAACGTCTTTGGGTCATAGAACTCTCTCGGCGCCTTTTTCGTTTTTCTCGTTAGACGGATGACCTGTCCCATTTCTGATAAGACGGATAGGAACCACTTTGCAACCTTGCTGTCGTCCTTCGTTAAATGCTTAGGGAATTTCGACTGCTAATCCTTAGAGCTTGGCTAGTTACTTTTTTTTTTTTTATAATAGATACCTTGAATCTAGCTCTGTACTGGCATTAAGAGCACTAGCTTTTCCAAACCCTGGTACATGTATTGGGGCTTTCTGCATCGGCTTCTCATGTCGATCTTCCATGTCTGCCACTTTTCTCTTAAATAGAAAGGCTAAAGGCCTTGTCCTCTTCTATTCCTCCTCGATCATTAGTTCAGTTCCTTACCTTAGTGAATCAGGTCCTTCCCTCAAAGCCTAATTTCCGTAAGTGCCCACAGCTGTTTATTCCATAAGACAGGACAGAATAGGATTGTATGTTTCACATGCTTACCCCTACAATAATAATAGTAAAATTAAAATAGCAATCTCCATTCTAATAGCACTCTGATGTTCATGCCTCCGAATCCTTAGCTAGCCTGCTCGAGGTAAAGGATGACTACTAACAGGGCATTTGACTCATCAACTATGGGCAATTCCGTTACTGCAAACCTTTGGGGGGAAAAGTGTTTCTCTTGCTTCTGAGAATGGATGCTAGCACTCCTGTCTAGAGAAAGCGGCGTACTACAATATAAGATATAACCAAATCCTCTTATACTCAAGTTCTATAAACCCAACCGCTCATTGTGTATTCCATCAAGTCCGGGCCATACAACAGATCGAGAAGCTATGTGATTTAACTGCCTCCTTCTATCCTATTAAGCATGAGATGGAGCTCTCCGATCGTAGTAACAGATCTATGACTGCCCGGAAGAGAGTTACTGAAATGCCTGAGAATCTTATCAAATAGAGAAAGCATCGAATGCAAGCTCTTTGATAAGCATGGAGCAAAGTGGAAACTGCACTGGGTTCACTCTGAATTGAGCTCTAGTCCTGCATTCAAAAAAGATCATTCATTAGGTTGCAGTCTTATGCTTTGACAGCTTTCAGTTCACTCCTTGCACCAGTCCGGACAAGGCTTAAGAGATTCCGGAATCAACAAACGAAGTCTTGTTGAGGTAGTCTGGTAAGAGACTCTATTCAATCCATCCGGAGATAGCGATCCAGCATTCCTTACAGTGATTCCCAACAATCAGTGCTTGTCTTCTCCGACCCGGACGTAGAACAAGGTAGGCATTCCGGTTAGGTTTTTGAGTCCACTCTCTGACAGTCAGTGAGATAAGGTAATCGGAGATTGTCTTTTTCATGGTTAGCTTACGGAGATTGGTTACACACTTGGATTGGTAAAGATTGACAGTGAAATGCAGATTGCTCACTGAGTTATGGGAAGGGTTGGATAGCTTCTCCCACTGCCCGGGACTGTCGGATCACTGATTCCATGCAAGTCTCATGAAAGATCATTTTAAAGGGAAGGATAGGGATGTAGGGAAAAAACTGCAGCGTGCAGTCCTGACTGCCCAGGCATGAACTGGAGTGATCTACCAGGGAATTCCAGGCAGTCAATAATCACGGTAAGTGAGATAATCCCGGTATTGAATCTCTAGGCAGTCTCCGGTAGGCACAGTTTAAGAGATTCTCCCAAATGAACGAATGGCAGCGATCAGTCTTCTCACTCGTAAGGTAATCACAAGATCATTCCATGCCAGTCTCCAACATCTTATCACTAGTAGAAGAAGATTCAATGCATTCCTGGCGGTGAAAGATTAGCATCTATCCGACATACTAGAAGTAAGGTGAATCGGCATTAGACAAGCTCACATCGATCACAGTGAATGAGAAGAGCAACACTTACCTTTTCAAGTCCCAGAAGTGAGTACAAGATGATTGGGAGATGGCTGAAAGTGAATCCCAATGCCAGTTGATTATATGAGGAAGGATGAGATCGGTATTCTAGTGAATGAAGAAGGAAGACAAGCTGAAAGAGGAGTGCAGTTAGAGCGGGAAAAACTACGTCAGTTGGCAGAACACATGCCGTCAAAATGAACCAGAGATACAGGCAGATAATAGAATATCTATTCATACCCGGCTACAAGAATCAGAGGCAGGAAATCAATCTCCGGAAGTCCACTCATTCAAGCAACTCCGAACAGTGAACTCTCTTACTTATTTCCTGACAGTGAATCAATCTTTCTTTCTCCGCAGCTACTACCCTTTTCTCCCGGCTACCAGCCAATGGGGTTTTGGATCGAGATCCACTTCCACTTGTTCCCTGTCGCGAAGAGTGTCCACACTTACTGCTATCTTACTTGCTTCTCGGCTAGTATACCTTCCCAGCTTTGACTGGCATAGAGTCTATCAGTTGGCAATCTGGCTCCAAAAGGAAGGAAGGGAGTTTCGGCGCTGGAATTGTGAATCGCCCGGGATGCTGGTCTTTTCAACCATCCAATTGCCAGTTCCCGGAAGATGGAAAGATTAGCTGTCAATGGGAAAGTAGTTGCTCAATTTGATCTCACAGGAATGAGGAATGAAAGACAGTCTGCTATCTACTCGCCATCTTGGCCACAGAGGGGGATGAGTTAATACCAGGAATAAACATTTTTCTTTTCCGGGCATAAACTGCTTCATTTATAATCATACCCGATAGCCAGACAAAGTCGGAAATGGGAGCTGGTCAAGAGGTGTCCGTCGCTCAAGCCAGATAGTTTCAGTTGGGGAATCTCTGGATAGGGCGGATGGTCCGGAATGCAATCAGAGAAGAATAATTCGGATAACTGCCAGAGATAGTGATCGGAACATCTCACTGATCCTTTTCGGAAAATGGAAACAGATCATGGTCAAGCAGAGTCCTTTTCGCCGATAGATGAAATCTAGATCGTTATTCTATATGATGAGTGATAGGAAAGCTATCGGGATATTGCCTATTCAAGCACAGACGCCGTACGCGCAGGACCAGACTAAGGGGTTGAGCAACGATCCTGACGTGAAACATGGCGAGTGGTATCGTAAATAAGATCATGGCTGCATTTTAGGAGTGATCCCTCTTCAAGAAGCCGCCAGTGATCCTATTTGGCAAAGCGAGTCAGAGTCCTCGGGGGACGCGGCGTGTTACATATAGCTCCTCATACATGTTTCCATAAAGATGACCGAAGAAAGATATATAAAAATGTGCCGCGAAGGAACAAGCAACGGATGGAGCGCCTAGCGCGAAAGCCGTAAAGCCTTAGCGCATCCGTTTTCTTGCCTAGGTAGCCAAGCTTGACTTAGCTCAAACACTGCCTTTCTTTATCCCATTAATGTCCTCTTGTTTGGACCAAGCCAACCTGGGTCCGAGAAGCGAATACATATAGTTAAATTATGAAATGTCAATATAGTTGAAATGTTTCATTATTCGTTATTTCCTTCCGGTCTTTTCGTTGCATTCACTTACAACCAGACCGAACCTCCAGCGTTTGGTGGCAGCACCTGCATTTTGGTTCAATCTTCTCTCTTTTCCTGGTCCCTTTCGTTCCATCAATATTCCTAATAACTTTTCCAATTACAAACGTATTAAACCGCTAATGCACTTCTTTTATCAAATCCAGGACATGGTCATAATCATGAGGGTAAGTATTTTCTATCATGGTGTCGGATACCAAGTTTTTTATGGATCCTTCTTTTACCACGGAGGTCGACCCCAAAGCCATAAAGTCTCAAAACGAGGAGGCCACAGAGAAATTCTTTTTTATTCCTCTTGTCTTGAACTTCGTGAAGAACTCCAATTTCCTATCTCTCCCCGTTTACGAACAACACAGTGGGGCGCAGCCCCCAGTTGTACACATCCTTTCGTTCCTACGAACCCTTGTTGATTCTGAACTTCGAGTTCGCGAAGGATCCGGACTTTTGACGGGCCAGCCCTTTTTATGCCGCCGCTTTATTACCCTAAAAGGAAAATTCGCTTTGCTCCACTGGGCGCAAGGCGCTCCGTGGTTCGCGAGAAGGAAAAAAGGACTCATACCTTTTGTTGCATCTGGCACAGTTGATAAAGAGATAGCTTCGTCATCGATGAACAGCGGATTGACGGAACCTTGGCATTCTATTGTTTTCTCTCCTTTCCTATTAGCGAGTTCCGATCCTTTTGTTCTCGAAATTTCTTCGTTCGTACCGAACCGCTTGAGACTCTAAAATCCCTGTTTCTACAAGATCCTATATCAGCTATACATCCTCCTTTAATTTATGCCGGAAACGACCGCCAGTGCTATGGGCTTTTTGTTTTATGTAAATCAAAACTGATGATGGTTTGTGCACTTCCACTCCGCCGCCAATGCGGGTGGAAGATGCCGCCGAAAGAATTGTCAGGCTGCTTCGCCTACTGGAATGCGTCGGATTCCCGTATAACAACGAGCTTTTTTAACCAAAAAATACAACAGATGTGGGCGCAAAATGCTATCCCTGCTCTATTTGTTGCGTAGCAATAGAACCCCTGATGCTGCTTCGGCGGCGTTTTTTTTCCATTTTCGCCTTCTCTCGCTCTGGACAGGAGCGCTAGTGGAGCACGGGGGAGGGAGCAGGCGAAGCGTGTCGTATCGTAATGGAAGAAAAGATACCGCTACTTCGCCTCTTCTTGACCGCCCCGCCCGAACCATGGTCTCCTGACCAGGGGGGACCAGAACCAATTCGCAATTTTTATATCTGGCATGTCGGTAGCTGTTTTTACCGTAGGCATCTGCCGGAAGTATGGGTGGGCTCATCATGAATAGGTCGGGGTGGCTTGGTGGTTTCGGATCCTGTAAGAAAATGCACTTCCTTATGCGCGGGGTCTTAGCCACTGCTCGTATTCATTCAGTAATTCAATCCCCTTCCTTCATTCTTGACCTCGTATCCTTAATATTTGTGACTCTTCTATGCTGTGTCTTAGAAACTTTTCAATACGTCCGGATTGCTAGCTTTCCGTTCATAGTTTTCTACCAGATGAATACAACGAGGAAGATTTTTATGGCGGTTCTCCTTCTAATGCCCGGCATATCAGATTCTTTGCGGCCCCAGAAACAGCAGGCATCGGTCCGTAGAACCTATAAAAAAGCGATGGTTTTGGCGCGAAGTATCTTGTGCACCACCGTCACTCGGATGAGCGGAAACATGACTTTTTTCCTCTCCTTCAAGAAGAAGTGCTTTCTCACATCGCCGGTCAATAAGGGTAAATAGGAAGGATTCCCACAAGTAACCCATGAGTGCTTTCTAAGGCTTGGAAGAGAAAATGAAATACGAACAACCTCGCAGGTCGTACTCGAATCGCTTTCATGCAATTCATTGAAACCAGCATGAAAGTTCCATATCAGGGGAAGGACACGTACCAGATACTTCTGTTTTGTCGGAGCCCTGCTTTGTCACTGGGTTTGATGGTTGCAACTTGCTAAAAATCCGGTACATTCCGTTTTGTTCCCATCCCAGTCTTTTTCGCAACACATTCAGGTTTAACTTCTTTTGTTAGTCTCGACACTCCGCTATGATCTTCCCAGTAGTTCATATAGGAGCTATAGCCGTTTCATTCCATTCGTTTGTTATGATGTTCCATATTCAAATAGCGAGATTCACGAAGAAGTCTTGCGCTATTTACCAGGGATGGTATTAATTGGACTGATACTTTTGGTGGGAAATGTTCTTCATTTTAGATAAGAAAGCTATTCATAACTACCAACCCAAAGAAATACACCTCACTGAGATATACGGTTTATGCCGAAAGGTACGAAGTTGACTATTTGGAAACATTGGCAATTTTTACTATACCTACTATTCCGACTGGTTTTTGGATTCCTAGTCTTATTTATTAGTAGCCCATGATTGGGGCTATATACTGACTATGCATAGGACTGCTCCAAGTGGAAAAGACAGATGTATTCCGACGAAATGCTTTTGATTTTAGGAGGACTAAATGAGGAGGACTACAGACCCCCTCACGATCTACAAAAAGGAAAGTCCTTGATATTGGTTCAAATCCAATTACGTGAGATAGAAATGATCTTTAGCTGTCATGGCTATAATAAACGCAACGCCAGGCTTGCTCCAGCCGCAGGGAGGAAAGAAAATCCAGACCTTTGACCCACCGTTAGCTTTGCTAAACTAAAGCAAGTACTCCCAGGTAAGGACAGGTGTCAAATCGCAATTCCTCACTGAATGTGGTGTCCAAGTCCAACCTACAAAATTTTATGATTATCCTGTTACTTACTATACTATTGAATTGGATCTGTGACGCAGAGTTCGATCTTCTCGTTCTACTTAATGTCTTACCTAGGGTTGTTGTATTAAGCCGCGGTGGTCTCAGTTAAACCAGTGTGCTCACGTACAATAAGAGCTCGGTAAGGAGATAAGTCCTACCCTCCTATTGAAGCTAAACAGGAGGGGGGGTTCTCCAAGTGAATTTTACAGAATTTGATTTGGATGCCCTGCGCATAATGATAGGGAGGATGCCGACTCAGATGCGACTACAAAGACTCTTTGAGTGATTCATGTACTCTTATCGGGATAACAAGCAAGGGTTTCATCCTCTGCTTATGGAATGCTACTTCGAGAATGCTGCATTAGGATAAACTAGATGTATGTTGCGAGAAAACTGGATATTTAGTTCGGCTGAATGCTTCAGGGGAATAATTCCTCTTCAGAGCCGTTCAATTGAGAGGGAAAGAGCATCCCTAGGCTCCGCGTCTTAAGATGATGATATTGATGGGTCAGAATTACCGATTTTCCGCGAAAAGAATAGGTAAGCGCGAAAATAGCAAAAAGGTGCTGATTCGCCGACAAAGCATACTTAACTAGCTATTCAATTAGACAAGTATAAAATTCTTTATATTCATTTTTTGTGCTAACGAGCACAGGATAGGATTGGGAGGCACCCCTTTCAGTTCCTGTAGAGATCGAGGACCGAGTTGACCTTAATATACCAACTTATATAAAAAATAAAGTATAGGTATATACATAGTAGATAGCCATAGTCAGTTATATATATAATAGCTTGTTTTAGGTCCCAGTGAAGTTACGCCGAAAAGTCTTGGATGAACCTACGATAGTAGTTTTACCGAGCCAAGAAAAGATCTTAACTCATATACCTTTGATGGGGGAGTTCCCATTCCTCTATGGCCTTCACCTTCTCATTGTCCTATGCAAATGGTCCCCCCCCCCGTGATCCGATCTAGGAACAAGACTCTTGTTTAAGCAAAAAGCACTTCTCCTTCTGACAAAAACGGTTTGTCGCGTAATATCTGAAAGACAGCTCGTAATGCTCCACGTGCTCGTTCAAGCGATCCCACTATAACAAAATGATCATCAGATAATACCACATACATAAAAACGACAACTCAAAACACCAATTCATTACAAACTCACTCCCATTTCACCTACGAAGCAAACCGACCGCCTCAACAAGAAGCTGCATCCCGTAGGGAAATATAGCAGAAAGAGAACCGCTGTTGACTTGACTCTCACCCTGGTAAGCCCTTGGCCCCTCCTGCCTGCAGATTGCCCCACAAAAGACGGTGAACACGCCTCTACCTTATTCGATAGCACTGTACTCTGGTTCGATAACACAGGGAATTCTCCCCTCTAAGAGCTCTTCAATAATTCCAAGAAAGCTAGTTATCTCTTCCAATTCAAAAGCACTAGGAAGGGACCAACAACCACAGTTTAGCTTAATAAAGCTTGCTGTTCTTTATAACTCTCGGCAGAACAAACTAAATAAAATAAAAAAGCGCTTAAACAATCATAGTATTTTTTCAATAGCAGGGGTTGCTTAATAATATTCGGATGATTTAGAATTGCTTCCCTACTTCACCTCTACAACTACCAATGCAACTAGCTTTAACCCTTCTTACCACCCCGAAATCTCTTAGAAAACTCCTTCTATCTAATACGGCTCCTCCTAACCTCATCGTTCCAAGTATTAAACTCGTTCCTATCGTTGAGTTATTATAATCCTATCCTTCAGTCGTAGTTTGAGCTCAACTCCTCTTTTTCCAACTCCTGCTCCAACTCCATAGGCTTCGATGTCTAATAAAAAAAGAACCTACCCCATCTTCTTATGGTCGTAAACTAAGAACATAGGTACAAGATCCATAATCATGCCCTCTCCATCAACTTTAGCGTAGGTAGTCTTTCTTTGGCCTTTTTCCTCGATGCTTCTTCAAGGGGTGTATAAAAATTAAAAGGGATGTCGCACATTCACCCTACGCTAAGAGAGCACAGCTGCTACTTAAGCTTCCCCGGGGGGTGGGTATTGGATTGAATAAAAAGGTTATATAAGAGAAAGGGACAAAAATGGCTATCATAGGTTTCTTTCAACTTTCCCTTTAGGCTGAGAATTCCACTTCCAGACTAGTAAGGATGCATATAAAGGCTAAGTGATTAACGGCCTCCGGAGTAAGACACGAATATGATTAGCTACTGGGATTCTTTAATCAAAAAGAAGTAACTAATGAACTGACTATAGGCATATCCTCAAATTTTTCCTGGTCTTGGTGATCTCTTCATGGCTTGAATCAAGATCTTCATCGTTCGGCGTCGGCATAGGCAAGGACGGGAAGTGTTGAGGAAAGGGACATTAGAATCGGATCGCTCGCCCAGCGAAGAAAGGCCCTGCCAACCAAGTAAAAAAATAAAAAAGAAAGAAGAGAACGAAAGGTTATTAAAGCAGATTCTAGAGTCTGGAGAAAAAAACTTAGTATCTTGTAATTCTCTAGGAGTCATGTTACCCTTGAATGCTATTAATAGATACTACAGTCAATAGTCCCCTCGACTCGGAAGTAATAACAAAATTGCTACCCAATAGCAGATTTCCGCAGCTGCCACCGTTGGAACCAATGAAGCAAATGATTGACCCATCATATCATCCGAAGAACGGAAACTACCCAAAAAGTTTTTCGAATTAACAGCTAATAACTTTGATTCAATTGGCATTAACATAATAGGAATATTTCGTGAAAGTCCGCTTGATTTGGTTCGAATCCATTCGTGAGATTTCCCACTGGGTCATATAGATTTTATACGCCTTTCTTTTCTCTCGCCCTTCGGCTTTCCGCTCCTACTCTTCGATAAGGAAGTTTAGTCCCTTCTTCCTTTGCTAACTGACTATTGCTACCGTGCATTCACTGCTGGACCCCTCAATCTACCTGGAGCCTGTTATGACTGCTAAATCGATTTCCCTTGGCTATTTATTTTATTATGAATCCGCAAGAAATCCGGTCAAGCTTTTCCAGAACCTTTGACTTATTCAAGCAGAGAGAACAGTTCATCAGGATCAGGATTGGATTGAAAAAATCAATCTCCTCAGCGATTCAATTCAAGTAGTGGAGGGGTGGGAGGTCGAATAGACCCACTTGAATTGAATGCTGAGAGCTTGATTTTATCAATCCCAATCCTGATCCTGATGAACTTTCTCCTGTCTTGAAGTACAAAGGCTTCTGAAAAGCTTGAACCGGATTCTTGCGTGATATCATAATAAAAATAAATAGCCAAATGAATCGATTTAGCAGTCCATAACAAGGCTCCAGGTAGATTGAGGATGACCAGCAGTGAATGCCCGGTAGCAAAGTCAGTAGCAAAGGAAGAAGGACTAAACTTCCTTACAAGTAGACGGAAGCCGAAAAGGCAAGAAAAGAAAGGCGTATAACATCATATGACCCAGTGGCCATCTCACGAATTGGATTCGAACAATAACAAGCGACTTTCCACAAATATACCGATTATGTTAATGCGCCAATTGAATCAATGTTATTAGCTGTTAATTCGAACTTTTTGGGGTATTTTCCGTATCTTCGGATGATATGATGGTCAATCGATTTGCTCATTGTTTCCAACGGTGGCCGCTGCGGAATCTGCTATTGTTAGCAATTTCGTTATACATTCCGAGTCCGAGGGACTATTGCCTGTAGAATCAATTAATAGCATTCAATGTTAAACATACTCCTAGAGAATTACACAGATACTAAGTTCTTTTCTCCAGACTCTAACGAAGCTTCTTTAATAACCTTTCGTTCCTTCTTCCTTTTTTATCTTAACTTGGTTGTCAGGCCTTTCTCGCTGGTCGAGCGCATCCGATTTCTAAAGTCCTTTCCTCAACCACCTCCCGTCCTTGCCTAGCCGACGCCGACGATGAAGATCTGATCAGCCTTAAGAGATCACCAAGACCAGGAATTTGAGGATAAGGCCGATAGTTCAGTCATTTTACTTCTTTTTGATTAAAGAACCAGTACTAATCATATCGTGTCCTTAACTCCGAAGCCGTAATAACTTAGCCTTATAAGCATCTTAACTAGTCCTGGATTGAATTCACAGCCTAAAGTTAAAGTGAAAGAACCCTAAGAATAAGCATTGTTTGTCCCTTTCTTTAAATAACCTCTTATTTCAATCCCAAAACCACCGGAACTTAAGTAGAGCTGAGCTCTCATAGCGTAGGTTAATGTGCGACATCCCTTTGTAATTTTATACACCCCTTGAAGAAGCATCAGAGGCAAAAGTCAAAGAAAAGACTACTACGCTAAAGAGGATGGGAGAGGGCATGATTATGGATCTTGTACCCTATTTTTCTTTATTACGACCATAAGAAGAAGGGTGATTTCTTTTTTTATTAGACATCGAAGCCTATGGAGATGGAGCCGGAGATGGAAAACAGAGGGAGTTGAGCTCAAAACTCGACTGAAAGATAGAATTTAAAATAACTCAACGATTGGAACGAGTACATACTTGGAACGAGAGTTAGGAGGAGGTCCTAGAAGGAGTTTTCTCAAGAGATTTTCGGGTAAGAAAGGTGTTATAGCAAAGTGCTTGGTAGTTGTAAGGTGAAGTAGGAAGCAATTCTAAATCATCAATATTTTAAGCACCCCTGCTATTGAAAAAACATGATTGTTTAGCGCTTTTTTATTATATTTAGTTTTTTCTGCCGAGAGTTAAAGAACAGCAGCTCATTAAGCCTAAAGTGGGGTGGGGGGTGGGGTCCCTGCCTAGTGGCTTTTGAAATTGGAAGATAACTAGCTTTCTAGGAATTATTGAAGAAGCTCTGTAGAGAGGAATCCCTTTTATCGGAACCAGAGTACAAGCTGCTATCGAATAAGCGTAGAGGCGATGTTCACACGTCTTTTGTGGCAATCTGTCAGCAGGAGGGCAAGGCCTTACAGGAGAGGCAATCAAAGCAGCGTTCTCTTTCTGCTAACTTTCCTACGGAGATGCAGCTTCTCTTAGTATGAGGCGAAGTCCGTTGCGTCGTACGTTGAAAAGGGTGAGTTTCGCTAATGAATTGGTGTTTTGATTTCGGTTTTGAGTAGTGGTATATCTTGATGACATAGTGGTCGATAGTGGGACCTTGAAGGAGCCACTGGAGCACTACGAGCTGTCTTTCCAGATATTACGCGACACCAGTTTTATGTCAAGAAGGAGAATGCTCCTTTTTGCTTAACAAGAAGTCTGTTCCTTAAATCGGATAATGGGGACCATTTGCATGGACAATGAAAGGTGAAGCCATAAGGAAATGGGATCCCCATCAAAGGTATATGAGTTAAGATCTTTTCTTGGCTCGGTAAACTACTATCGTAGTTAATCCAAGACGTTTCGGGTCAACTCCAATGGACCTAAAACAAGCTATTACTATATATTAACTGACTAGGCTATCTACTATTTTATACCTACTACATATTTTTTATATAAGTTGGTATATAAGGTCAACTGCGGTCTCGATCTCTAACATGAACTGAAAGGGGTGCTCCCAATCCTATTCCCTGTGCTCCGTTAGCACAAAAAAATGAATATAAAGAATTTATACTTGTCTAATTGAAATAGCCTTAGTTAAGTATGCTTTGTCGGCGAATCAGCACCTTTTTTTGCTATTTTCCGCGCTTACCTCTTCTATTTTTCGCCGGAAAATCGTAATTCTGCCCATCATATCATCATCTAAAAGCGGACCTAGGGCTGCTCATTCCCTCAATCTAACGGCTGAAGAGGAATTTCCTGAAGCATCAGCCGAACTAACCTATCCAATTTATCACGCAAAATATCTAGTTATTTCTAAGTCAGCATTTTCTCGAAGTACATTCCCATAAGCAGAGAGAAACCCTTGCTTGTTTATCCCATAAAGTTCATGAATCACTCAAACGAGTCCTTTGTAGTCCGTGCATCTGAGCGGCATCCCTATCCATATCTTTATGCGCAGGGCATCCAAATCAAAATCTGTAAAAATCAATTGAGAACCCCCCTCCTTGTTACTTCAATAGGAGGGATGACTTATCATCTTTACCGAGCTCTTATTAGTCACGTGGCACACTGGTTAAATGAGACAACCGAGCTTAAACCAACCCTAGTCAGACATATAAGTAAACGCGATGATCGATAATTTCTCGCGAAGTTAAAAATCAATAGTAAGATAAGTAAAAGGATAATCTTCTTATTCTGTAGGTGAGAACAGGACACCACATCAGAGAGGATTGCGCTATGACCTTGTCCGTACCTGGGAGTACAGCTTTAGTTAGCAAAGCTAACGTGGGTCAGACAGTCTGGGATGTTCTTTCCTCCCTGCGGCTGGAGCAAAGCCTTGCGTTGCGTTTATTATAGCCATGACCATGCTAAAATCATATCTATCTCACGAATTGATTTGAACCAATATCAAGCGGACTTTCCTTTAGAAGATCGTGAGGGGTCTGTCCGTCCTCCTCATTATAGTCCTCCTAAAATCAAAAGCATTTCGTCGGAAGTCATCCTGTCTTTTCACTTGAAGCAGTCCTATGCATAGTCATACTAAAGCCCTCAATCATGGCTCTTAATAAAAAAAGAAATAGGAACGCAAAAACCAACGAATAGTAGGTTAAAGTAAATTGCCCCATGTTTTTCCAAATTAGCCAACTTCGGTCCCTTTCCGGCATAAACCGGATATCTCAAGAGGTCGTATTTCTTTGGGTTGGTAGTAATGGAATCTTTCATTATCTAAAATGAAGAACATTTCCCACCAAAAGACAGTCCAATAATACCACCTACTGGTAAATAGCGCAAGACTTCCTTTCGTGAATCCTCCCCTCTATTTGAATATGGAACATCATAACACGAATAGGAATGAAACGCTATAGCATCCTATATGACCTACCGGAAGATCATAGCGGAGAAGTCGAGACCTAACAAAAGAGTAAACCTAAGTGTTGCGAAAGACTGGGAGGGAAACAAAACGGATTGTACCGGATTTTTAGCACGTGCACCACAACCAGAGACCAAGCAGGGCTCGACAAAACAGAAAGTAATCATGGTAAACGTCGTCCATCCCTGAAATGGGAACTTTCATGCTGGAAAATTCAAGAACTAGATGAAAGTCGATCGAGTACGACCAGCGGGGTTGTTCGAATTTCATTTTTTCTTCTCCAAAGCCCCTTAGAAAGCACTCACTGGGTTACTTAAGAGAATCCTCCTACTTTACCTACTAGACCGGCGATGCTGAAAAGCACTCTTCTTGAAGAGAGAAAAAAATCATGTTTCCCAGCTCAGCCGAGTGACTAGAGCACAAGAATACTTCGCGCCACAACCATCGCTTTTATAGGTTCTACGGACCGATGCCTGCGCTTCATCTGAGAAAGAATCATAGATATTCCGGTCATTAAAGGAAGAACCGCCATAAAAATCGGCCTCGTGTATCATCTGTAGCAAACTATGAACGGAAGCTAGCAATCCGGACCGTATTGAATAGTTCCGAAACACAGCATAGAAGAGGTCAAAGATATTAAGAACCGAGGTCCAAGAATGAAGAAGGGGTAACTTACTGAATGAATACGAGGCAGTGGCTAAGACCCGCGGCATAAAGATCATTTTCTACAGGATCCCAACCATCCAGCCACCCCGACCTAATTCATGATGAGCCCACCAACTTCCCGGCAAGATGCCTACGTAAAAAGCACCGACATGCCACGATAAAAAAATGCGAATTGTTCCTGGTCCTGGTCACCGACCACTGTGTTCGGCCGGCGGCCCAAGAAAGAGGCGAAGTAGCGGTATCTTTTCTTTCCATTACGAACGACACGCTCGCCTGCTCCCCTCCCCGGTCTCCCTAGCGCTCCTGTCCAAGCGAAGAGAAGGCGAAAAAGCCCGCCGAAGCACATCAAGCGGCTTCTATTGCTACGCAACAATAGATCAGGATAGCATTTTGCGCCCACATACTTGAATTTTTTGGTAAAAGCTCGCTTGTTATTACGGGATCCGACGCCTCAGTAGAGCGAAGCACCTGACCATTCTTGTCGGACGCATCTTCCGCATTGGCGGCGGGGAGGGGAGTGCACAATCCCCTTCTCATTTTTGGATTTACATACCAACGCCATAGCACTGTCGACGTTTCCGCATAAATTAAAGAGGATGTATAAGCTTATATAGGATCTTGTAGAACTAGGATTTGATTCTTCAATCGGTTCGGTAAGACGAGAAAATTCGAACAAAAGGATAGGAACCGCTAATAGGTAAAGGAGAGAAAAACAAAGCAATGCAAGAGCTCCGTCAATCCGCTGTTCATCGATAGACGAAGCTCTCTCTTTATCATCCGTCCAGATGCCAACAAAGGATGAGTCCTTTTCCTTCTCGCGAACCACGGGAGCGCCGACGCCCAAGGAAGGCAAAGCGAATTTTCTGTTAGGGTAAAGCGGGCGCATAAAAAAGGGCTGGCCCTCAAAAGTCGGTTCCTTCGCCAGAACGAAGTGTCAGATCAACAAGGGTTCGTAGAACGAAAGGAGTGTACAACTGGGCTGCGCCCAACTTTGTTGTTCGTAAGAGGAGAATAGGAATGGAGTTCTTCACGAGTTCAAGACAAAGGTTAAAAAAGAATTTCTCCTGTGGCCTCCTCGTTTTGAGACATATGGCTTTGGGGTCGAACCCCGGAACAAAGAAAGGAATCCAAAAAAACTTGGTGTATCCGACACCATGAGAAAATACTAACCCTCATATATTAGACCATGTCCTGAATTTGAAAAAAGAAAGGTGCATTGCGGATAATACGTTGTAATTGGAAAAGTTATTAGGAATATGATGGAACAAAGACCAAGAAAGAGAGAAGAATGCACCAAAAAGCAGGAGCTGCACAAACGCTGGTGGTTCTTTCTTGTTGTAAGTGAATGCAACGAAAGCCCGGAAATAACGAATAATAAACAATTCATATAAGACATGTCATATTTAACAAGATGTAATTACCCCCGCGCTTCTTCGACGCCATTGGCTTGGTCCAACCAAGAAGACATACATGGGAAAAAAAAGGCATTGTTTGAGCCTAAGTCAAGCTTGGCTACCTAGCAAGAAAACGGGATGCGCTTAAGGCTTTAGGCTTTCGCCTAGCGCGCTCCCATCCGTTTGCTTGTTCCTTCGGCGCACACATTTTATATACTTTCTTCGGTCATCATTATTGGAAACATCATAGATCTATCAAATTTGTTTTTTTTTAACACCGCCGCGTCGAGACTCGACTCGCTTCGCAAATAGGATCACTGGCGGGCTTCTTGAGAGGGATCACTCCTAAATGCAGCCATGACATATATACGATACCACTCGCCATGTTTCACGTCAGACCCGTTGCTCTACCCCTTAAGTCTTCCTGCGCGCGACTGGCTGAATAGGCTAATCCCATAGCAAGCCCTTCACTCATCCAATAAGAAGAACGATCTAGGCATTTCATCTAATCGAAAGACTCTGCTTTGACCATGATCTGCTTTCATTGTTCCCGAAAAGGATCAGTGAGAGGTTTCCGATCAGCTCTGCAGTTACCGAAATACATCTTCTCTGATTGCCATTCCGACATCCGCCCTATCCAGAGATACCCAACAGAAACTATCTGCTTGAGCGCGACACCTCTTGACAGCTCCCATTCCGACCTTGCTACGCTATCGGGTATGCATTATAAATGAAGCAGTTTTGCCCCGGAATAAGAAAACTGTTTATTCCAGGTATTCACTCATCCCCTTCTCATGGCAGGGGGGGCGAGTAGATAGCAACATGTCTTTCACTCCTATTCCTGTGAATCACTTGAGCAACTACTTTCCCCAATTGACAGCAATCATTTCCATCTTCCGGAACTGGCAATCAGGATAGAGGTTGAAAACCAAGCATCCCGGGGATGCAACCAATTCCACGCCGAATAAGAACAGGACGGACTGGGGGGGAACCAGATCCAATCTGAGAGAACTCTATGCCATCAAAGCGGGGAAGGTATACTAGCCGAAAGCAAAAGTAAGATAGCACTAAGTGTGACACTCTCTCGACAGGGAACAAAGTGAAGTGGATCTCGATCCAAAACACCATGGCTTGGTAGCGGGAAAGGGTAGTAGCACCGGAGAAAGAAAGATGAATTCACTGTCAGGAAATAAGTAAGAGAGTTCACTGTCCGGAGTTGCTTGAAATGAGTGACTCCGGAGTTGATTTTCACGGCCTGAATCTTGTAGCCGGGTAGAATAGATAATCTCTTATCTTCCTTATCTCCTGGTTCAATATTGACTTGCATGTGTTCTGCCAACTGACGCTAGTTTTTCTCGCTAACTGCACTCCTCTTTCAGCTAGTCTACCTTCATTCCATTCACCTAGAAACCGATCACAACCTCCTCTAAACATCCCACTGGCATTGGGAATCCACTTTCAGCCATCTCCAATCATCTTGTACTCACTTCTGGATTGGAACAGTAAGAGTTGCTAACTCTCTCATTCACTGTTGATCGATGAGAGCTAGTCTAATGCCGATTCAACTTCCTTCTAGTCATGTCGGAATATGCTACTACTTTCACCGCCGGAAGCATGAATCTTCTTCTACCGAGTGGAAGATGTTGGAGACTGCCGGAATGATCTTGTGAATACCATACCGAGAGAGAAGACTGATCGCTGCCATTCGTTCATTTGGGAGAATCTCTTAACTGTGCCCTACCGGAGACTGCCTAAGATCATACCGGATAATCACACTGACTGATTGACTGCCTGGAGTCCTGTAGTCCCCACTCCAGTTCTAATGCCGGGCATTCCCGACATGCACGCTGCAGTTTTTCCCTACATCCCTACCTTCCCTTAAAATGAACTTTCCAGTGAGACTATGCATGGAATCGTGATCCGACAGTCCTCGGGCATTGGAAGCTATCACAACCCTTCCAACACAGTGAGCAATCTGGCATTTCACTGTCAATCTTACCAATCCAAGTAAGTGTAACCAATCTCCGGAAGCAACCATGAAAAGACAATCACCGAATTACCTTAGTCTCACTGCTGTCAGAGAGTGACTTCAAAAAACCAAACCCGAATGCCTTACCTTGTTCACTGTCCGGGTCGGAGAAACAAGCACTGTTTTTGGGAACTCACTGTCAGGAATGCTGGATCGCTAAATCTCCGGATGGATTGATAGAGTCTTCTTACCAGACTACCTTCACCAAGTCTGTTTGATGATTCTCGAATCTCTTCAAGCCTTGTCCGGACTGGCTCTAAGGATGTGAACTGAAAGCGTCAAACATAAGACTGCAACCTAATGAATGATCTTTTTTGACTGCAAGACTAGACGCCATTCAAAGTGATCCAGTGCGTTTCCAACTATGCCCCTTATCAAAGAGCTTCATCGATGCTTCTCTATATGATAAGATTCTCAGCATTTCAGTAACCCTCTCCGGCAGTCCATAGCTCTGTTACTGACGATTCGGAGAGCTCCATCTCATGCTAATAGATAAAAGGAGGCAGTATAAATCACATAGCTTCGATCATTGTATGGCCCGGACCTAGAATGAATACACAATGAGCGGTGGGTTATAGAACTTGGTAAAGAGGATTTGGTTATACTTATATATAGTACAGCCGCTTTCTCTAGGACAGAGTGCTAGCATCCATTCTCAGAGCAAGAGAACACTTTTCCCCCCAAGGTTTAGGCCAGGAACGGAACTGCCATAGTTGGATGCATCAAATGCCCTGTTAGTAGTCATCCTTTACCTCGAGCAGGCTAACTAAGGTGATCGGCAGCAAGACATCAGAGCAGCTAAGAAGGGGAGGATTCTATTTATTTCTTAATATTATACTAAGGGGTAGCATGTGACACCACAATCCTATCTGTCCTGTCTTATGGATAACAGCTGTGGCACTTTACGAAATAGCTGTGGGGGGGGAGAAGGACAGATTTGCACTAAGGAAAGGAACTGAACTAATGGGACGAGGAGGAATAGAAGAGGACAAGCCCTATAGCCTTCTATATAAGAGAAAATGGCAAGGACATTGGAAGATCGACATGAGAAGCCGAAGCAGAAAGCCCACATACATGTACCAGGGTTTGGAAAAGCTAGTGCCAGAAGCAAGTACAGAGCTAGATTCAAGGTATCTAAGATAAAAAAAAAAAAAAAAAAAAAAAAAAGAACTAGCCAAGCTCTAAGATTACAGTCTATTCATAAGCATTTAACCGAAGACGAACATCAAGTTGCCAAGTGATCTATCCCGTCTTTACAGAAATGGGACAGTCCATTCCCTCAACGAGAAACGAAAGGCGCCGAGAGAGCTATGACCAAAGACTTGCCACGAGCTGGACTCGAACAGCACCTCTGAGTAAGCAAACGCATACCCAGCCGAACACCTTTCATTCTGATCGGTGACGGTTACACCGGTTCCTCACCCTGCCATGAGTACGTCCTGGGGTTGTGTCCTTCTTTCACTCCAGTCCATAAGCATCCTCCCCTACCCCAAGTTTAAGTGGAAGAGCCCCATGCCCACTCCTCTTCCCCCTCCCCAAGGGAGGGCCTCTCCTTTTCTCTTTCTAAGGGACTACACTCACTGCCAAACCCCACAAACATATCGGCAACAACTGAAACAGAACACAACTAACCCCAGCCCCGTAACCCAGTACCAGCAATTAATATAATTAAGAAGTTGTAAAAAAGTACTCACTTTGTTGGGTCTGATTGCCCAATCTATATATCATCCGTTTGAGATATTGAATGCTCTCCGTTGCGAAAAGAAGATCTTGGCATAGCCTTGTAGAATTGATCTTGTTGGTAGAGTTTAGATGGATGTTCTTGGTAAGTTGCAACCATAGATATATTCCCTATGTACTCTCAAAAGCAAACCGATTTATCAGCTATTTTCTCCTTTACTACCTCTTGCTAAATCCGAGATTTGAGTATCGAGATTTATAACATTTATCTCATTGATCCTTTGGCCAGCCCTAAAGGCTACAGCAATACCAAAGATGAATCCAATAAATGAGATTAGATATTATCACAATTTTTATCAAAAATTCCATTTTCAAAAGAAAATCAAGATCGAGTTAAGGAGATGTCCGCTGAATATAAAATTATCAAAAGCTCCTTTCTCATTGGAAAGGTAAAGCGCATTCTTTTAAGAATGTAATCTAGTTCTATCTTAATTTCGTTATTTAATCCTCCTTTTGCGTAAGGTATGGTAGTAATTCTGGTTTTACATAGAGGAGAATGGCTCTCTCATATTGGAGAAATTCTGTCTAGTGGCATTCGATCACAGAATCCATTGACAGCTGCATAAATACTAGATTTGCTTCTCAATTGGAGTGTGCATATTGTGGTTGTTTCGGTACTTCAGTCAGCCTTTGCACCTCAATTGAGTAATGCCTGAGTCGCAGCATCAAGGTCTGAAGCCAAATTGAGCAATGGCCTGCCATGTTTGTGGGTTTCTCTCGATATTGTGGCCAATTCTATTTTGAACCTACCGCCTACTTGTTTCATAAGCTTTCAACTGAGCGCAGACCCTACGCGACGACAGATAAGCCGACTTAATAGCAGGTCTAATTCCGCGATAAAAGATTCTGTTCCAAACAATTTGACCATCGTATTTGAATTAACTTATAGGAATAATAGGCGATACTCTCCAGCTTGTGTTTTCATGACAGGTAAGGCGGTCAACTACCTGCACCTGTCTGGCCCGATCGTTTAGCCGCTCTTTCTAATAGACGTGAATGTAAATAGAAAACATCGCCTGGGAAAGCCTCACGGCCTGTGGTCGCGTAACAAAATGACATTTGTCGATATGCCACGGCCTGTTTACTAAGATCATCATAGATTATTAATGCGTGCATTCATTATCACGGAAATATTCCCCCATAGCACAACCAGAATAGGGGCCAAAAAATTGCAGAGGAGCAGATCCGAAGGCCGTGGCTGCTACAAGAATGGAATATTCAAAAGCATTCGCGTCTTCAAGAATTTGAACTAATTTGTCCACAGTTGAT
Organism: Laguncularia racemosa; assembly: GCA_037954665.1. Taxonomy (NCBI): domain Eukaryota; kingdom Viridiplantae; phylum Streptophyta; class Magnoliopsida; order Myrtales; family Combretaceae; genus Laguncularia; species Laguncularia racemosa. The sequence goes on along the minus strand of JBBMOL010001758.1, from coordinate 4,203 downwards.
CGTTCTGTCCAATCGCTACATAGACACAATCAATGTTTCGCTCTCTGAGGTGCCTTTGGAGTTTAATTCTTTTGGTTTAATATGGTAATCGAATAGCAATAGCTGTTTTTCCGTTTGGGGGGGGGGCGGGGAGCTCCGATTAAAGTTCTCGTGACCACGACCTATAGGAACCAAGCTATCTACCGGCTTTTAACCCTGTTTGCAATAGGTTGCCGTGCACAGATTTTACGTTCAATAATCCCAGGGGCTGACTTCGACACGTCTTCGCTCGTGATCGCCTTAGCCCTCTTCCATCAATAGGTACTCCCAAGCGTCGACCACACTCCTAACATAGCCTTTCCCGCAGGAACATCCTACAATAGATCCAGTGCGCTTGACTATAACTCCTTCTTTAATAGCGTGTATCACTACCAAGACAACAATCCCTACATTCTCATTTTCAAGATTTAAGGCTATTCCTTTCACACCGCTGGAAAATTCAACCATTTCCCCAGCCTTGAATCTCGTTCCAATCCATAAACACGTGCAATCCCCATCTCCAACGAGATCACTCGACCTATCTCATCCACTTGAAAAATTCGTGTAAAGTTGCTAATTCTACTCTAACAAGTCGTAGTTCCGCAGCTCTGGGGAGAGAATCCATGATTCAATCTAAGAAAATTCAAGATCGAGTTAAGGGAGAATGTCGCTGACTAGAATATAAAAGGACAAATCTAAATAAGATTATAAAGTTGATGATTTCAAACCAGAACAAAACAGAAAAGTCTCAAAAATGGACCGCCTTGCGACCAAAAAATTTCCAGTAGGGCCAAAAGGACGGCTTAACGGGACCAAGGTTTAAAAAGCCTAATAAAAGAGTGATAGAAAGTAGGATCTACTTATTATTATTCGGTAGCCACGTAGCTAATGTCATAATTTCTATATTCATATTCGTACACGGGAACCACCCTTGCTCCATGATATTGGAGACATGGTTTTATATCGCTCAAGGCGGTATCCTTGGTTGTACGGCAGAACTATCAAATAGACATCGACCTATGCTCAATATTAGACCAGACTATAATCAATCGGGACATTAGAGAAGTAGTACCCGAAAGTCTCAATAGACATTGAATATGCTCAACAGACCTAGACTATAATCAATAGACATAGGGCTGAATTGACTTGTCGGAAATCCCATTGGCTTTGTCCAACCAAAAAGGCACGAGTCTTTGGCGGGTCGAGTTAAGTAAAGACTGGCTACTCTCTCTTTAATTATATACGCAATATCCTTTAAGCGAAGAGTGACTACTGATTTCTCTCGTAGTTCCCTCTCTGGTTAGTGTTAAGGTGATCACAGTACCGTGCAACAGCGCTTACGGCAGCTCGTATGTCGGCTTCTCGCTACTTAGTCTGGCTCCTATCCTTTATAGTCGAGCAGTTTTCGCGCCTCTCCTTGCTTGAAAGAGTAAGATTTCAATGAGATTAATCCCTTATATGAGATTCCCCTCGGCTTAATTAAGGTGCGGTTCTCTTTCTTCCTCCCTCGTTCTCCCTAATCTAATCGGTCGATAGCGTTGCCCCTCATTCCGTCAATCTATGTCTTTCCCCACAGCTACTCTTATTCAGAGAGATGCCACCTTCAACCTAGGCTAGCTCCAACTCAAGAAAGGACAGAAGGCACCTTGCTACTTTTATTCATTTGAGAATGCCAATAAAGAGGTGAACTGAAAGCTTTGTCTTTCCCTTCGGCTAAGTCAAAAGCAAAGGAAAGGAGTAATCTCATCCGGGTACGGCTATTCAAAGCATCGAGACAAGAATGTTCTGAAGTTGCTATCACAAGAACAAAGTAGAAATGGTTCTGGTCCTTGCCCAGTTGGATTTACACCTTTTGCAAGGTAGGATAGGACGCTAACGCTTTCCTTCTGAGTCCAGCACCTGGCATCGCAAACTCATAGTTCTTGTATCTTGCTTTAAGCTTTATCTTTGCTTCTCATACCGATAGACCCATATGCGACATCCCTATCACCCTTCCCGATGAAGCGTCCTTTGATTTGAATTAACTGAGCACGAAGGCGCATGCAAGAGAAAAGAAAGCCCCTATTTGTTTGGGGCATGCCCCTAGTACATTACCTCTCGCAGACCCGAAAAAGAAAGAAAGGAACGAACGGGATTCGCCCCGGCACAGAAGCAAGAAGGCATGAGCATTTTAGACCGAGCAGGGAGATATTTACACAACACAGAAGTAATTTACAGAAATCGAATGAATATGCACATTCCTAAACGAATAGACAGAGACCGACAGAAGTCGAAACTGTCACATTATGACAGTCCAAAAAAGGTAATAATGAAATTTTATTCATTCCTATATCTTTTCAATCGTTCTCAAGTCTGAGTCATAGCATCCTTGCTTGTAAATAGTCCTCTCCTCAGGCCCTGGCTAGAGCTCGGGTCAAAACCCTGCCAATTAGCCCTTGCTGGGGTCGTAGGCCTACCTTTGATTAAATCCGTCCCACGCCAAATGTTGAACCAGCTATTCGAGCTTGTGATAGATAAGGAAGTGACCTTTGGGATTTATTCTCGAAGTCGAGGGGGCGACCTCAGCCCACACCTGACTAAAAAAGGGAATTTCTTTCTTGATAGAAAGATCCCATTCCAATTTCTCTCTAACTCTGAGTATCGCTCCGTGAAGATGCGTTTTTTCACTATTTCTACTCCTAGGGAGATAGATGTTTCCATACCCATCAGAAGGCGATGAAAGTTAGTAAGCAAAGGGGCTTGCAGATAATTTTAAAAGGATTCCTACGCAGAGAGAGGAAAAGGCTCGTAACCTTACTAACGATCGGCCGTTATAGCCTTCATTCCCCTTTTAGGGACTGCGCATAACTTTAAGAGGTCCCAAGTATCAAGAAGAGGTAGTATGCATCTTGGAGATCTTACGAATCCTTGCTGAACTGACTTGAGAAAAGAATACTATTTTCATGCAATCGAAAGCGGAGCTGTACTTATTGGATTTGATCAAGCCAGGACTAAGGTTGTGGAAATTTTCCTCATAAGCCGTCAAGAAGATAGATTATAGGAATTTCAGACTCTACCGCGATTGAGAACCCTCGATATACGATTGAAGAAATGCAACTATCTTGCCGTGATCTGGGTACGCTTTGCAACCAGGATTCTAGACTATCGGATTTTGTAATCAAGTCCAAGAGGCTATTTCAGGAAAGCCTATCTGTATGGGGCCTTGAAACTCTGGGAGCAAGGCAACAAGCGAATCGGAAAGGGGGCGTGCGGGTCACTTTGATAGGCTAGTCTGCCCTTTACTAGGGAATGACCTAGACTTAACTGACTTTGAACATAGTTAGAAAACTTTATATTATTCCACTGAGTCACTACCACGCTAAGCCTTGGGTTAAGCCTTCTGGGGAATATAGCACTTCTAGGTAGCCTTTACGATTAGGAATACCAGCAGCCTATAAAAACTCTTTTAATTATATATTAATCTTAATCTCCTAGGGCTACTGGTCTAGCGTCCCGACTACAAGCAAGGTAAGGCCGAAGTGTTTAGTAAAGAACATGGGGGCATAGCGTATAGACGCGCATCACCAATCTTGTAATGTAAAAGTCAATTGCTGTCGAACTTGAATTTTGAATGTGTATCTATCACTCTGCTGCCAAAACTAAGGAAGGCATTATCTTCTTTTTCGCTTTAACGCGAGGTGAGAAGACAGCGGGACCTAGACTCTTATTTTTGGTTTGCTTCCGGTCTCTTTTTTGACAAAAGACAATAAAAAAAGTGGGAAAGGGAGAGCGCCAATCTACCGAGGAAAGACACCGCTTAACAAAACTCCATTGTGAGTCCGACACGGATAGAAAGCTATGGCGAGTGGATTTTCTTCGACTCACCTTGAATTCCTCCATTATGCTGTAAAGTCATTGAAAAAGTGTGTTAAGTAACAAGCAAACCTCCTTCACAAAGGAAAGCGGTAAAGTCGTATAGAAAAGTACATTAGTTACGGCACCTCCCACTTATAGCGGGCCAAGGGAAAACAGACCTTTCCGAAATCTGGAATTGTGAAGAACGGGAAAGCACTCACCCATATTGTCATTCCACCTGGGACCAGCACCCAATACGAGACCAGCTCCCCATGGAAAGAGAAAGTCGACTGTTGAGAGGACGGGCAGCAACTACAAGACCAAAGCAATAGAATCCCGGTATGTATCGAC
>JBBMOL010001757.1:0-32767 GCA_037954665.1 Laguncularia racemosa | reverse complement strand
CATTAAACACTTTTGAGAGGCACCTCTCTTGGTTCTTCAAGAACTAACTAGAACTTATCGGATTAATTTCCGTAGCGTTCATCCCGACTTATCAATCGGTCTTTCATGCCGATTGTGGCGTCTTCATTTTATACCAAGGTTCTTGTCTCGCTTATAGACAACGGGTCGCGGTTTCCACTTTAGGTGTTTGGGCGTCTTAGGCAATGAATTCCGAATGTATTGGTATTGGGTTTCGTCACGGGTTAGCATGGTTCGTATCAGTTTGGTATCAGAGCTTAGGTTTGTCAAAACATCAAGTTCTATTGAGGAAGGTAATATCAAAAACCCTAACTCCAATCGTTCATATCAATTATCGTATTCAATTTCGTGTATTGATTGTCTTTTGATAGTGTAACATCGACTAGGCGATTGTTAAAAAAAAAAAAGGAGTAAAAATCACGACAAAAAAAAAAGAAGAGAAAAGAAAAGAAAAGAAAAACGTGATCAAGAGCAAACCAAGAAAAAAAAAATCGGATAGAAAAATAGAGGAAAATTTACGAACCCTAGAGTTGTTTTGAATTCTACAGAAGGAAATTGGTGTAGTTCGGGTTAGTTCCAAGAGAATTGAGAAGAGGAAATTGGCGAGTTGATATCATCATTATTTTTTAGAATACACGAGTGACTGTGTGATATCATCATTTGAGCAAAACACGTAAGGGATTGTATCATGAGGTTTAATTTTATATATATTTGTGTTAGTACTAATCTTTTCTGCAGGGACTATGTCGAGACATTCTCCTGAAGGTGAGAGGGGAAGGTTTGATGCTAGGTTAGTAATTGAGGCACTGAGGGGAGAAATGAAGAGGATGTTCCAAGAGGAAATGGAACAAATTCATGAGACGGTAGAGCAAAGACTAGAGCAATCCACAAACGTATTCCAAGGGCGTAAGAGGGAGAGTCGTTCTAGGAGAGTACCGAGGGGTGGAGATGAAATGACGGATGATGACTTTGATGAGCCTTCTGTTGGGAGTTATAGAGGACATAGTGGTCGAAATAGAGGAACTAGAGATTGGGAAGATAGAGGAGATAGGAATAGAGAGGATGATCAATTGAGTAGCATAAAGATGAAGATTCCTCCTTTCCAAGGGAATAATGATCCCGAGGTGTACTTAGAGTGGGAGAAAAAGGTGGAGATGGTGTTTGATTGTCATAACTATAGTGGGAGAAAGAAAGTAAAACTTGCTGCCATTGAATTTTCGGATTATGCTATAGTGTGGTGGGATCAATTAATGTTGAATAGAAGGAGGAGTGGCGAGCCACCTATTGAGTCTTGGGAAGAGATGAAAAGAGTAATGAAGTAGCGGTTTGTGCCAGCGTATTATTATCGTGAATTGCACAACAAATTGCAAACTCTGAGGCAGGGAAGTCGAAGTGTAGATGAGTATTTCAAGGAGATGGAAGTCACTATGATTAGGGCGAATGTAGAGGAGGATAGAGAGGCTACAATGGCTAGGTTTCTTGCTGGGTTGAATAGAGAAATCCAAAATGTGGTTGAATTGCAGCATTATGTAGAATTGGAGGATATGGTTCACATGGCTATAAAGGTTGAGAACCAGTACAAGAGGAGAGGTAGTAGTAATGCACGGTTTCAACAGGGTAATGGGTCATCCACTTGGAAGACTAATCAATGGAAGAAGGAAGAAAAGCCTTTACCCACCAAACCAAAAGGGGAGCTGAGGTAAGCGGGTTCTACTCCTGGTAACCAAGGTAACCCTGAATCTTCTACTTCTAGAAATCGTGACATTAGATGCTTTAAATGCCAAGGTAGAGGCCATATTGCTAGTCAATGTCCAAATAGGCGTGTGATGATTTTGCGTGATGATGGAGAGTATGAGACTGAGGGGGATAGTGAGGAAGATGATATGCCTTCATTAGAGGATGCTAGTGATGATGAGGAGCCTACAATAGGAAGGCTAGGGCGGGTAGTGAAGCGGCTTTAAATGTGTTGGTGAAGGAAGAAAAGAGGTGCAAAGAGAGAATATATTTCATACTAGATGTTATCTAGAGATCACATTTGTAGTTTGATTATTGATGGAGGAAGTTGCACCAATGTAGTGAGTAATTGTTTTTGTTTAGAGGCTGGGGCTCAAAACTGTTAGACACCCTAGTCCATATAAATTGGCAGTGGTTAAATGATATGGTGAGACAAAGGGTGAGTAAGCAAGCCTTGATTGGGTTTCGCAATGGTAGGTATAGGATGAGTGTTTATGTGATGTAGTGCCAATGCAAGCATGTCATGTGTTGTTGGGGAGGCCATGGCAATTTGATAGCAAGGTTTTCATGATGGTTTTTCTAACAAGTATACGCTTGTTCACCAGTTGAAAAGCTTAATCTTAAACCGTTAACACCTAAACAAGTGATGAGGATCAAGTTGCAACTACAACAGTCATTTGAAAAACATAAGGTGAGGAAAAGCAGAGGGAGAGTGAGAAAGCAAAAACAATGAAAAGAAAAGGAATATAAAAGTCAAGATCAAAAGAAAAAGGGAGAGGAAGGCTGGAAAGAGTGTGAGAGGCCAAGTTGAAGGGGGATCAACTTGGTGGTGAGTGAAAAGGAGAGGGTACCCCTTGCCAAAAGGAGAGTTGCGTGGCAAGAGCAAATGTAGTGAGGAGAGCATTAGTGATGAAGCAACCTATGTTGTTGCTGGTTTTTAAGGAACATGTCTTAATACTAACAAACTATCTAACTCTTTGCCTATGTAGTTGGGGTCTATTGTGCAGGATTTTAAAAAACGTCTTTCCGAAGGAACTCCAAAGGCAGGTAGATGAGTTAATGGAGAAGGGATACGTGAGAGAAAGCATGAGTCCATGTGCAGTACCTGTGATTTTGGTGCCTAAGAAGGATGGGACATGGAGAAGTGTGTTGACTGCCGCGCCATCAACAACCTTACGGTAAAGTATCGTCATCCCATTCCTTGTTTAGATGACTTCTTAGATTGGTTATATGAGTATAGTGCCATTCCTCGTGAGCCATGGATAAACATCTCCATAGATTTTGTGTTAGGATTATCTAGGCCTAGGCATGGTCGAGATTCTATATTTTGTGGTTGTGGATAGGATTTTTAAAACGGTTTCATTTCATTCCTTGTCATAAAACTGATGATGTTATACACATTGTTGATTTGTTCTTTAGAAAGGTAGTGCATCTGCATGGTATACCTAGAAGCATTGTTAGTGATCGAGATGAGAAATTTTGAGTCATTTTGGAGAGTATTGTGGGAAAGTTGGGAACTAAACGAATTTTTTCAACAATCTGTCACCCACAAATTGATGGTCAAATTGATGTGGATAACAGGACTTTAATTCAATTATTAGGGGCAATCATAGAGAAGAACATTAGGACTTGGAAGGATTGTCTACTGATAAGAGTAAATTAACCCTTGTAAATCATGGGCATTAATGATGAATTTGTATAGTCTTTTGATAAAATCAATGCGGATTCGGTATTTGACAGATAAATATATGTTTCAGGGTATAATACCAAAGAGAAGGAGAAAGATCACAAAAGGACATAATTGAAGCTTAAAAGATCAAGTTAAAGTTACTCATGGACAACATAAGGAAAGCCACGGTCGTGTCATGAACCGTGGGCACATCTGAAAATGAAAGCGTCACTTGGAAAGGAAGCACGGCTTGTGATATGGGTGTGCTTGAAGCCGTGGCATACGCTGTGAAGACGTGGAAAGCTCCAGAACTTGGCACGGGTTATAATCTAGCTGTGCTTCTAGTCGTGTTGATAGCCGTGTTGCTAGCCGTGTTCCTAGCTGTGTTCCTAGCTGTGCCAAACACTGAACAAGATTGAGGAGTCACATATTTTCGACCAGAGGGAGACACGGTTTTAAATCTGGTCGTGTTGTTAGGCGTGCCAAGCGACTGTTATTCACTTGGAAAAGAAAGATACGGTCGTATCTTTCCAGCTGAAGACGCTCGGCCCCTGCCTTAAGAAGTATAAATAGAACAACCCTAAGGAGAGAAAAGGGAGGCGGCACAAGAAAACCCCTAGAGAAGAGAAGCTGTTGCTAGAAGCTGTTGCTAGAATAGTTTCGGATTTGAAGCCAAGATTTTTTTGTGTTTGAATTTCTTTATGGACTCAATTATTTTTTGTTTTACTCTTCGTATTAGATTCATGAGTGGCTAATTGTTTCATCCCTGTTCCCTTGAGAAACCCCTGATTGTCAGTGACGGAATTGTTGATATTCAATAATTAATTCTACTCTTTGAGTGTATTCATGTTGCAATTATAGTTTGTTCATTTTTGATATGTGCGCAGTATTAGGATGGGGTTATATCTCTGTTATTAAGATTTAGAAATCGTTTGATAGAGTGGATCTGGGATGGATAAAAAGACCCCTTGTAATCCTAGAGATAGGTTATACGAGGTTTCTGTATTGAACAAGGTCATTGTGGTTTGGTTCAATTGAGAGTCCTAGGAATTTTATTGCAATCTTGATTATGTTAATTGAAAGAGAGATCTTAATTGGCTTAATTAGGATTAGAGATTATTGATCTTGAGAAAGACTTTAATCTAGTGTAAGAAACTCCGTAGATCAGAGATTGGGTATTAATCATTGGATAGTGTGGGTTGAATAAAAGCTGCATGAGAATTAGGGGGGGATCTTGGGGAGGGAAAGTTTAAATCATTGAATTAATTAAGGGGGTTTTGAATACTTTACTTTGTTCATTTTATTTGTTCTTTCAGGTTTTTAAACAAAATTTGGTAGTTTTGGGTCATCAATAAATGGGAAAATTAAATAGTAGGAAAATCGTTATAACTACACTTATAAGTCTTCGTGGGATCGATACCTGTACTCCTATGCTATACTGCTAGTCAATAGGTACACTTGCCTGAGAACTGAATCGTAAGCTAGGATGAGTAGAAGGGTTTTAAACTTGTTTAGAGCAGGTCAGATCAGCATCAAGTTTTGGTTCCGTTGCCGGGACTTATAATAATTAGGAAAACTTGACACCTACACTTTAAACTATAAAATTTTTTATTTTCAGTTTTTTTAGTTTTTATTACATTAACTTCATTCGTGCTTCCATTCAAATTTGTTTTGAAGGAAACTAAGTTCAACAGTTTGTCTTCGCGTTTTATGACAAGGAGCTCTCATCCTAAGCTTCTTGACTTTGATCCGGAAATTGACAAACCTTTAGAAGGCGATTGAGAGAAACTAGGCCAATGGCAGATTAACAAAGAACGATGGTTTGAAATACGCTCTTCCTACTCTGAGCACACTGGGTCATGTATTGTGCAACCATGCAATAGAGGCCAACAACTTCGAAATCAAGGCCTCTACAATGCATATGATTCACAAACCAATGCCAGTTTGAACGGTTTGTCTGCGAGGATCCTCCTGGACACCATTCAGATGGTTCTTGATATTTGTGGTAACTGTCAAGCAAAACGGAGTAATCTGAGGAAGCACTAAAATTGCGACTTTTCCTTTTAACTCTCCCGGGGACGAGCAAAGCAATGGTTGTTCACTAAAACCGGGATTCCAAAACCACTTGGACCTAGATGGCGTAGACTTTCTTGACTATATTTCCCACCATCGAACACTGCAATTGAGAAATGATATCACATCATTCACCCAACAGAATCACGATCCCCTACATGAAGCATGGATTAGATTCAGTATCTCTTAGGCGGTCCACAACACCAATTGCCTAATTGGCTCAAGTTTCCACCTTCTATAATGGCTATGACTATGCACTCGGCAGACAATTGATGCTGCGGCTGGGGTACTTTAAATGTGAAATCGCCGGAGAAGAGTCGTTGAGTCTGTTTGAGAACATGGCCAAAAATAATCACCAATGAGCATGGTAGACAAAAGCACAGGGTAGGCGGGCTTTAGAGTTGATTTTATGACATCAATTGCAGCCAAAGTAGATGCGCTCGCTTCAAGAAGTTGAAGGGATGGTTGTATCCCAATCATCCCAATACTGCCTATTGAACCTCATTCCAACAATGTGGTGTCAGGAAGTGGCAGAGCGTGTTGAGTATGTAGAAATCCCATTAGATCACAGAACAATCCCTATAGCAACACATATAATCCAGATGCGTAAACATCCCAATTTTCTCCTAGAGTTAATCAAGCAATCCAAAGGGGTAATGCACCTGCTCTAGATTCCAAAGACCCAGCTCCACCTCCTTTCCAAGAAAAATGAAGTCTACCTTGAGGATAATGATTGTGAAAGTTCATTCAAGCGTCGGAAGCAACGCCAGTAATTCCACTGAGGTCGCTCCTAAGGAATCATGAAGCCTCAAGCCACACTTGGAAACCAGATGGGCAGATCTCTAAAGCGCTTGCGATGAAGAAGGAACTAGAAGGGTCTCTTCCTGGAAAAACATAGACCAACCCAAGGAACATGTGAAGGCAGTAACTCTTAGGATGGAAAGGAAGTGAAATAAGACAAGTGTAAGGGACACCTCTGTTAGTAGGAAGGGGAAGGAGATTGTTGATAAAGGCGAAACAAAATGATAAAGCAAAAAGGCAGAGTTATAGAGGAAAGAACAAAAGACTTGGAAGCTATGAAGAACACCTATCGTCCAGCCCAATAAACCCCCATTGCCATATCCTTCATGCTACGGAGCGACAAGGAATCGGGAACAACCCTTCGGTAAGTATTTGGATTTTGTTCAACAGTTACATATCAACATACCTAACTGTGGAAGCCCTTCTCAGATGCCCCGGTATGCCAAGTTCTTGAAAGATTTACTATCTAATAGAAGAAGATGGGGAAGAGATCCCCCCCTCCACTACAACAATTGGCGCAACATTGTTCTGCTGCGATTTTACTAATACAAGAACTTCCAAGGAAATTGAAAGATCGCAGGAGTTTCAACCATACTATGTTTCATTGGAAATTTTACCCGTAGAAAAAGCATTAGCAGATCTAAGGGCTAGCATAAACTTGATGCAAATTCTCTCTTTCATAAGGCAGGGAATAGGGGAGCCAAAGCCCACACAATGAGCCTTCTATGGCCGACCGATCAGTGAAGTTTCCTAAAGGGGTTATGAAGATGTTATTAGTAAAAGGTAGAAACTTTCATCTTTCTTGGTGGAATTTTGTGATCCTGGACATGATGTTGACACTGACGTTCCTCTGATTTTGGGACGCCCCTTTTTAGAGCCATAACAGCCCAGCAATCATTGATGAGGCTGAGGCCGATAGTGCTTGCGCATTGGGGGATAACGAGTTAGAGATACAAATCCCAGCTGTAATGAAGAAATTGGTAGAATTCTGATGATACTTGTTATGCAATTGATGTAACTGATACCGTTTGGAAGATATCTTATCTTAAGCAAGATCCATTAGAGTTGAGTTGAGAGTATGCAGAATTGAAGAGACAGAAGATTGTGCAATACAAGAATGTTTGACTCATCATGATGGAACAAGGATGAACATGGGATAAAATACCGGAAAGGGAGAACATTGATCAGGTGGATGTATACTAGATTGAAGCCCTCCCTATTGAAGATCCTCCAATTCTAGAGCTGAAGCAACTCCCTGACAACTGGAGTAAGCTTTCTAGAGAAGGATTCTCAGTTGCCGGTACATCATTTGCCAAGCCGGGGCTAACGCATTGGGTCAGAAAGAAAAAAGCTCTTGAAGATCTTGAAGGAGCCTAAGCGTGCCTTGGCATGGATAATTGAGGATATCCAAGGGGTTTTCAGTCTCCATCTTTTTGCACACACAAAATCCTGATGGAAGACAATTTCAAACCAATGTTGTCAAGCTTCAAAGACGACTTAATCCAAACATAAAGAAGTCGTTAAGAAAGAGTAATCAAATTGATAGATGCTGGGCTAATTTATCCCATTATCTGATAGTTCATGCGGGTAAGCCCCGTCCTGTGGTGGCCAAAGCAGGGGGGAAAGACGGTGGTCCCAAATGAGAATAATGAAGCTCAACCAATGAGGACGTGACGGGATGGCTAGTATGCATTGACTATTCGCAAATTAAACGAATGCCCACTCGCGAAGACCTATAAATCCTTTACCTTTTGTCGATCAGATGTTTGGAGAGGCTCAATGGACATATGTTTTTTACTGCATTCTAGATAGAATGTCGGGATATTACCAATTCAAGATTTGCCCCTGAAGATCAAGAGAAAACTAACTATACATGTCCTATGGCACATTTGCTTACAGGAGGATGCCATTTGATTATGTAATGACCGGCCACCTTTCAGCGGTGCATGTAGCATTTTCGTAGTATCTGATGAAGATATTATGGTAGTATTCATGGACGACTTTTCCGTGATTGGGATTCTTAGATCTTGCCTACAGAATTTGGAAATGGGGTGCTCATACGATGTGAAGAACTAACTTAGTCTTGAATTGGGAGAGAAGTGTCCACTTCATGGTGACTGAAGGTATTGTCTTTTAGGACACGAAATATCTTCAGCAGGGGATTGATAGACAACGCCAAGTTTGATAACAATAGCCAGACTTCCCCCCACCCTCTTCGGTTAAAGCTTTCGGAGTTTCCTGGGACATGCGGGATTCTATAGATGGTTCTCACAAGGATTTTGCCAAAATTGCTCGTCCTCATCACTAGGTTTGCTGGAGAAGAACATTGCCTTTATTTCAATGATGAATGTCTCCAAGCCTTTAAAGGCGCTGAAGGAGAAAACTACCAAAGCTCTATCATGGTGGCTCCCAGATTGGAACCTACCATTTGAACTGATGGATGATGCCAGCGACTATGCCTGTAGGAGCTGTACTGGGTCAAAGAAAGGATAGTATTTCCAACGATATACTAATGCCAAGCAAAACTCTAACCGGGGCTCAAGAGAATTATATCCCACTACTGAGAAGGGAGTTATTGGCATAGTGTTTGCTTTTGACAAATATCCGATCTTATCTTGTTTCTTTCTAAGGGTGATAAGTGTATACTAACCACTTCGCATTGAGGATATTTAATGACCAAGACGGATGCAAAACCCCGCCTCAATCAGTGGATACTCCTAATGCCAAGAATTCAACCTTGAATCAGAGACAAGAAGGAGGCAGAAAACCTCGCTACGGATCATCTATCTCGATTAAGAACTCATGTGTGTGAGCTGCTAAAGGAAGAAGATATTAACGATAGATTCTTGAGGAGAATTTGTATTTTTGTAAACAGAAGTTACAGTTTCGGAGTCCCATGGTTGCAGACATGGCTAATCTATCTAGTGCTAGGTTCTTCCACAGGATATGTTTCAGGCAACCAGAAAAATAAGTTCTTTACCTGACCTGAAGTATTATTATTGAAGACCCTTACTTGTTCAAGTATTGCTCGACCAAATGATTAGGCGTTGTGTCTCATATGAGGAAGGATGGGAATCTTGAAACCATTGCCATAGTGGACCCACTGGAGACACCATGGTGCCAATAGACATTCCACCCAAAGTACTTAAAGCTGGTTTTTATTGGCCGTTCAGTATTCAAGATGCCCAAAATTTTGTACCTCATGTGGCGATCGATGCAGACATATGGAAACATTTCAAGAAGGGACGAAATGCCACAGCACTATATTTCCTGAGTGGCGTAGGTGTTTGATGTATGGGGTATTGCTTTTATGGGACCATTGGTCCTCCTTCGTATGGAAATGAAGTATAAATTAGTAAGCAGTGATTATGTGTCCCCTAAGTGGGCTGAAGCACAAGCCTAACCAACAAATGATCCTAAGGAGTTGACAAGTTCCTCAAGAAGCTCTTTTGCCGTTTTGGGGTGCCTCCAGCACTAATTAGTGATCGGGGTACACATATTTGCAACTCTCAGATTGAAAAAGTCTTGAAAAGTATGGATTGACTCACCGTCTCACACTCCTTATCATCCAACAGACAAGTGGGCAAGTAAAGTTTGACAAATAGAGAGCTAAACGCATCTTAAATAATCAACTCTCCAGCATGGCGAGATTGGGCAGACATGTTAGTTATTGATGCGTTATGGGCTTATAGGTCGCCTACCAAAACTCCAAAGTTGAATAACAACTCCTTTCCGGTTAGTAAATAGGAAAGCGTGTCACTTACCGATTGAGATTCAGCATCGGGCGTTCTGGCAATCAAACTTTCAACCTCGATCTCGACAAGTCAGGAGCTCATAGGAAGAGGCAGATTACTGAGCTTGATGAGTTAAGACTACGGCATATACAATGGCTAGTTTCTATAAGGATAGAGCCAAAGCAATCTATGACGTAAGGTTTGCGCAACCACAAGCACTATTGAGGAAGGAGATATGGTATGGCTATTCAACTCCACGTTAAAACTTTTTTCCCGGGGAAACTCAAATCAAAATGGTCAGGTCCTTTTTCGGTAAAGAACGTTTTCCCCTTATGGCACGGTAGAGTTAGAACACCCTGAAAAGGGTATTTCAAGGTCAATGGACAGAGACTTAAACTTTTACTTAGGAGACAAGAGGGTCTGTGAAGAAGAGCGGAGTTGCCCTTATTCGAATCCATAACTGACCACTTTCTTTCCTTAGTCGACCAACACCTTAAACAAAAGCGCTGGCTGGGAGCAACCCATGTCATCTACTAGTTTTAGTTTTTCTTTTCTTTTTGCTGTCATCATCATTTACATTTGTGAGTGGTAGTTTTTCAGTAAGAATTTTAACAAGAGGGTACGATATGTCTAAGCCACACCAAAGGGTACGGGCATTGTTAAAGGTGTTTCAATATCCAGGGGATTGACACGGTTAAGAAAGGCACATCCCAAGGCACAAACGTGCCACAAGCCATGCCATAAGTAAAGATATGTCCAAGTTCTTTATATAGTAGCTTGGATAGTACGTTAACACCCGGAACGTCCAAGCTCAACAAGTCGTGCCACAAGCCGTGCAAGAAGGTAAGGCTTATTTCATGTTCTTTTATATAGAGCAGTGTATGGGCAATGGCTTAAAACACGGCCCATGTTTTTTAGTCGTTCGTCAATAGCATTAGGGTTCGCACGTTTCCAGACATAAACAACTTGCCCTCATTTCTCTCACTAATTCCCCACATTACCTCTCCCTGCAATCATCGTTTCTTTTTCTACCCTCTCTGTTAAATAACATCGATTCATCACTTTTACAGATTTCTCAAGCGTAGTATAGTCAAGATGCCTAGGACTAAGACCGTGGTGAGGTAAAAATGCTCTAAAACCTCAGTTCAGCTGGTGGTTCCTCTAGGATACGCGAATGACCTACTCCCCTAACTTTGCGGAGGGAGACGAAGGTAAGTATGATATAGCGCGAAAAAGAGGTATTTATGCCTCAATAGTAGTTTGATTGGGAATGCTAGCTAGGTATGGGTTAGTGGAACGATTTGATCATTTCTTGAACTATCCTCTTGGAGAGCGACTTCTGAGCATCGAGGAGGACGAGTATTCTATGCTAAGGTTATGATTTTGTCGCCACATGCAAGCTTAGTATGCCGGCATACCCAGCATGATACGTAGTCTCCTTCTACTGCCAAGGGAGTAAAACCACCGTGTTAAATGAGAGACATTCATCAAGTGCTTGGTATTTACGCGTTGAGTTTATCGACTCCAATGATTTGCGTAGCTTCTAGATGCCTTTCCTAAGGGCCTACTGCAGCATGGAGTGTGGAATAGTATGGGAAATGGTAAATAAACCCTTCCAAATCAAAGGGAGCCATTTAAGGGATCCGTCCGTCAAGTACTCCATTACATTCTGGCCACTTTCAACCACTGGGTAGAGGTGATTCACCAAGGGGTTTTGTGAATGCTTCGGACCTGTACCAGCTGTGAGTAAGATTAACGTAACGGGTTAATGTCGAATTAGCAGCTGTTTGTGTTTTGAAAAAACAATGCTACCCTGGGGCACCACAGAAAGGAGTTTGTTGTCGGCTCTTGGATTACTCGTATTCTGACCAAATTATGGGTTTTTTCCAACCCGGGTTACCAGGGACAGTTGTGGAAGAGGCACCTCACTCTCCCGAGAAGTGCGTTTTTGCGCAGGTGGAGGTTTTCGCATACCGATGTGTCTGCCAAACAACAAGAGCTGAGATAGAACCCGAGCAGGGTGAGGAGCAAGAGGCGAGCTCAAGAGCAAGCTCTAGAGCAGGCCGGACCAAACCCAAGAGCTACAGATTCGGTAAAGAAAAGACCTGGCAGATTTTGGGAAGAAATTAAAAGAGAACAAGCCAGGCAGTCAAAGCGGGTGAAGTGGTCGAAGAGTTTATTTAGTCACTTGTTTATCCCCGAATTGGTGAGAAATTAGGGGTAGAACTTCCCCTCATGTGGTGGTTCTAGCGATGAGGACGTAGGATCACAACTACTCAGGTGTTCTGAGGAATCGATCACTCGAAGTGGTGCCATATGATACCGTTTTCATGTTGGAGAATCCTCGGGTTGCAACTTCATGGCACGACATGAAAGTCCCCAGCAGTTGCAACTGCCGAAGCAAGCAGTCAGCAGAATACTGAGAGTGAATGGTCCTGATCCCTCGTGCCGACCGGGCACTGCAAGATTCGATAAAGAGATTGACAGCAGAATTTGGAAGAATTAAAGAAACAAGCCAGCATTCCAAAGCGGGTGAAGCGGTTTTGAAGAGTTATTTAGTCCACTTGTAATCCCGTATTTTGTGTGAGAAATTATGGGTAATCTTCCCCCATGTGGTGGATCAAGCATAGGACGTAGCATCACATAGCACTCAGGTGGTTTCTGAGGAGATCGCACTCGAGATGGTGCATATGATACCAGGGTATTCAATGTTGGAGAAATCCTCGGGTGCAGCTTTCATGGCACGACATGAAATCCCCACATTTGCAACTGCCGAAGCAAGCACTCAGCAGAATACTGAGTGTCTAGATCTGATTCTCCTCTCCGCCGGGCACTGTACCATTGCCACCGATGATGACTTCAGCAGCTGATCTCGCGAGTGGAACATGGACGTTGAACCCGGGAGATTTGAACCATTGTAAAGAATAGCCGTCTTACATTTGTTTTTACTGTCTTGATTTGTCTGATTCTGGAAACTGACCAACCACTAATGTTAGAAATAGAAAATGCTGATGATAGTTAGCTTTATGTTCAGTCGATTATGAGTTTTCTTTTCGTTTTGTTTTTGTTTCTTTGTTGTTTTGTTGTTGTGTTGTGAGATACACAGGCTTCAAAGTAACACCGACCCGTTACGTTTAGCAGAGGTTCTCATGACTCACTTGTGCGTGCTCGACTTTCTATTAACAGATCTAGCGTTTGGTAAGAAGAATTCAGGGAAGTTTTTTCGTTTTTCCATTTGTTTTTTTTTTGCTTTTATTCTTTGCTTCCTTTAATGCATTTCATTAGGACATCTGGGGACCAAAATGCTATTATAAGTGTAGGGAAGGGGGTTAGGAAATCAAACTAGGATACAAGTTTATGCAATAAAATTTAATATCTTCTTATTAAGGTAAAATCGATGATGACTTTTGACAATCAAGGACGCTGGAATTTGTTATAAACCCCTGTGAATATCTTTAACAATTTTTTATTCTCTATATTAAGTATTAGAGAATATGTTGCTAAAATTACAAGATGGAAATCCAAGTGTAAGTAAACTTACTTGTCATTTAAACCTTTACTTTCCGGGAAGTGAGATTGGATTAAGGTCACTAGTGAGTTTAGTATGACCTTCTTTTTGTCCTAATAGGTAGCAATCTAACTTGGAGTGAATGGCGTAAATGATACTTGTAACTTGGTTATTTCTAAAAAAAAAAAAAAAAAAAAAATAGTTTTAGGAATGGGTGGCCTCAAAGACTCAAGTAATTAAGCCTGAGGGATGCCGTATTTTTAGGGAATAACATCTAACTGACTACGGTGACGAACATTGGGATCACAATGGCTGAAATCTCCGCTACAAGGTCATGAAGAAAAGTCAAAGAAAAAATAACTTAAAAGAGCTTTATATAAATGATAGTTGATTGATTGAGATGGTAAGAGGTTCGAAGGGTATTTTTTAAAACCTGTAGCCTAAGATCGCCTGGTCTGGGACTTTACCGACCTGATGTGCCTAATTCCAATCTTAAGCACAATAAATAATCAAGGAAAACTCTCAATTCACAAAACGCAAACCGTTCACCTAATAAAGCAATTTCATTCACGTGTAAAACCTTGTAAATTTGCATGGAAATGGGTTGTTCAAAGATATAATTGTAATCTCTAATGTAACTTAATAACCAAATACCACAATAAGGCTGAGAAACACATGAAATCAGATCAAAATGGAAGCAACACAAACCATGATTCCACTTCCTCCCCTTTCAATACCAAATTCACGCCAAATGCACTGAAAATGATAGTGAGTTCGAATAACTCAAAGAACAAATCATATTCTTACAAGATTGATTCCCGATTTACAATAACCAATAAGTCCAAGAAAGATTCAAATCTACCCTATATATGACTCACAAAAAGATGATGTGCCTAAACACACTTAAAAGCACATCCAAAGACTTAAGAAAAAACTATCTCAAGTCAAGGCAAAATCGGATCCCAAAAATGGCACTTATTCAAATGAACCTTAATGATGAAGTATGAAATTCAAACTACCAATGATAATAATCAAATACTTTCAATGAAAATGCATCAAAACAACACTCTAATTTCATGTAATCCACAGAAAATGAAGCCTCAATTTGAAAAGAAAAACGTAACAAAACAATCCCTTTCCAATGGTGAAAATCACGTTATCAAGGAAATCCTTAAAGATGAATTGGATCAATATGATAATTCCCTTCAAATAATCACAAGATTTCGTGAATAACAACAAGGAAAATCTGACCAAGAAATATCTCATTCAACCCAAGATATGACACACTAGAGAAGAAAAGAATCACAACAAAATGAAAATTGATATAACTCCACAATTCAAGATAGTTGCAACTCGCCACAATTTCAACTTCTTGGGAAGAAATTGATAAGAAGAATTGGAAATAGGAAAACACTAAGCCCTCTCAACGAATTTGAATGTTTTGTTCTGCAAAATAAGCCTCCCACAAACCCTCTCTTAAGCCAGAATTATACTTGGAACTCCTAGGGTTAAAAAAGTTCTCAAGAAATTACAAGTTTGCGCACTTTTAAGGTGGCTAGCCCTAAATGAAAATTTACCAAAGAATAAGAAGTGTCCAAAACCAAATACAAACCAAAAAATTAGTTTCATAAAAGTGTAGAATTATAAAAGAAATGGTCTTCAAGATGCCGTCCTTCTATAGGATCCATCTGCCCAACTCCTCGCCGGTTCAGGTCGGTTCCAGAATAACCCACATATTTGAGTTCTTGAGTAGTTTGTCCATTGCCCTATAGAATAATGATAAGTGTGCCTGTTTGGAAAACACAAGACACAAAATAATTGAACAAGAGGTTAATATATAAATTAATTCCGGGGTGATCATGCTCAAAATGGCCCTCAAACGCCAAGATAAGAAATCCTTCAGTTCTTGCCCTAATGATAGGTCTTGTCGGATTTTTATTCCTATCATCTCCTCGGGCCACAAAAAGATTTAATCCTCAAATCTATAGATCAAATGAAGTAGAGACTTTGTTTCCTCCTTCAAGTCCCATGAAGAAATATCTTTTGGCAAAGTCCCAATACGTGAAATACTACAGGTAGTGATTGTCTTCTCTCCTTCTTTCCAGATGTATCTCTTCCTGCAACGACAAATAATGACCCCATTATCCACTAAAGATACCGCCTATCTACTGTTCCACTGAAACTATTTCCTCTTTTTCTAACTCATCTGTATGCTGCAGATCTCATGGTCTTCTAATGGTTGCCCAACAGCTTATTTTCCCTCTAAAACTCTAAAGGTGAACATAACTGTCTCTGAACATCATTGCTCTCTGGTGGTTTGCTCGTCAGGGGGGGGGTCTGACTATGATCAACAGGATCCTCTTAAGGTTGGACACATCGGTATCTGACAAAATTTTATGCTCTAAGGGTTGAGCTCGTGTCACTAAGCCCTCAAGAACCGTTTGAAGGTTGGCATACTTGCGTTTGCACAATTTGGACTCCCATTCTAGGTAAAGCATCTGCGGACCCTACCAATCAAATGAAGGCATCTGTAGCTGTCGCCCTGCTCTGGTCCTCGAGGTGGTCTAAATGCTCTGACCGGATATGGAATAACCCAAAATTATCATCTCTATCTTCCCAAGAGCAGAAAATCGTCCCTTTACACTAGGTTGTGCCATAAGGTTTACCACGAGTGGTGGTGGCAATGTCATCCTATCAATCCTTGGTTGCTGTTGAAATGTAGCAACAGTGTGGAAAGGTCCCAAAGTTGTTCATCAAGAGTTCTTCCATTTGTATATCGACGACTTAGGTCTGCTACCTACATGGCTATTAGCCTCATTGCAATGTACCCATTACACAATCATAATGACAGTTTGTGTGATGCGATTTATATCTAAAGTACCAAATGAATCTCAAATAATTGTGATAGCACACTCCCTTCACTATCACCACGTCACAATAACAAGTTTGGATAACAACGACACCACACCTGTGACACCACGTGCAATCAATTCACCAATGCAATAAATACTTTATCTCACTTCAATATATTAGAATAAGTGAACACAATAAATACTTCTAGTAGTTAAGAAATTAAATTCAACTCACAAATTGAAGTAAAAGTTTAATTTACTTTTCACACTTTAATGTTTGGTTTTGTGAATTCAAATTCTACTACTATCAATTTTCCTTTATTGCACGTGTTACACACCGAACAATTGATCTTGATGTGCAGCACCTTTAATTCCACATAAACCCCACAAATTTACATCGCCACACACTAACTCACTACATATACATAACACTTTACGGTGCAAACACTCCCACTTACCCACAATTTAAAATCCACAATTCACAAACAAATGGCAAGCTTAATTCAAATTCAAAATGAGATCATTAATTGCAATATTCCACAAAATGGTAAGGAGCCACTTTCAAATTCAAATGAACACACAATTAAACAATGACTAATGTGTGTTTTTTTTGAAATTCAAATTGCTCCTTAACTCACGACCTCAAATCTGGAAAAATGCAAATGGTTTCTCCCGCAATTCAAAATTACACAATGGAAATCACAACAAACCAACTTCACAACCTCCTTCACACCACAACTAGTCCCGGCAAGAATAAGGCAATTTTATTTTGCAAAGTTCCCAAAAGTTGTTGAATTAAACAACACTCCTAGCTACTTGCCCCTTTCCACGAGATTATTGACTCGAAAAAATGGATACAAAAACCTTCCCACCACTCATCCAACATCAGCAAATTAAAGCTCCAACCAGGTAATTTCGTAAGTCACAAACTACACAACACAAATTTCGGTTCACAATTTGATTAACCCTAATTGAAGATGAATATCACAAAATCAAATAACCAAAATCCCTTCTCTCAAAATGTGCTCGATACCAAAAAGAAAGAAGTGCCTAAACACACTTTAAAAACACATCCCAAAAGGGCTTAAAAAAAAACTATCTCAAGTCAAGGCAAATCGGAAACCAAAAATGGGACTTTTTTAAATGAACCCTAATGATGAAAGGATGAAAAAAAAAACAACCAATTTATAATCCCGAATACTTCAAAGAAAAGCCTTCTAACAACACTCAAAATTTTATGTAATCCCACGCAAATGAAGCCCCCAATTTTACAAAAAAAAAGGGAAAAAAACAAAACCCTTTCCCAAAGGTGAAAATCACGTTATCAAGGAAATCCTTAAAAATAAAATTGGGTCAATATGATAATTTTCCCTTTAAAAAATCACAACATTCGTGAATAACAACAAGGAAAACTGACCAAAAAATATCTCAATTCAACCCTAGATATGACACACTTTGAGAAAAAAGAAATCACAACAAAATGAAATTGATATAACCAAATTTTTAAGATGTTGCACCCCCCACAATTTCAACTTCTTTGGGGTTGAAAAAGATAAGAAATTTGGAAAATTTGGAAAACCCTAAGCCCCCCCTCACGAAAAGTGAAGTGTTTGTTCTTGGGAAAATAGCCTCCTCAAAACCCTCTCTTAAGCAATTATTTATACTTGAAAATCCTAGGGTTTAAAAATTTCTAAAAATTTTACAATTTTTGCCACTTTTAAGGTAGCTAGCCCAAAATGAAAATTACAAGGAAAAAAAAAAGTGCCCCAAAAACCAAAATACAACCAAAAATATTTTCATAAAAGTGTAAAAAATATAAAAAAAAGGGTCTTCAAGACCCGGGTCTTCTAAAAGGACCATGGGCCCAACTCATCCCGGTTCAGGTGGGGTCCATGGATAACCCACAATTTGAGCCCTGAGGGAGTTTGTCCATTGCCCAAATAGAATATGATAAGTTTTGCCTTTTGGGAAAAACAAAAAACACAAGAATAATAGAAAAGAGGTTAATATTTTAAATAATTCCGGGGTCAAATCGCTAAAAAATGGGGCCCTCAACGCCAAGTTTTGAAACCCCTTCAATTCTTGCCCAAAAGATAGGTCTTGTGGGATTTTTATTCCATCACAAAACCAAGGAAACCGTTTTAAATTTAAATTAATTAATAAATGATTTTAATTAGACTCAACAAGTAAATCCGAGGGACGCCTTCAAACGCTAAGGGAATAACGTCTTTTAAAACTCGAGTGATGAACTGGGGATTATCGATCGAAAGTTTGTTACATGGGTGGGTTTAACTTAGTTAACTGTTTTAAATGGAAAACTCTTAAAAATCAACTTAAGAATTGGTTTGAAACAGAAAGGAAGAGCTGGGAGACAATTTTGGATACAACAGGGCCTTTGGTCCCTGTTGTTTTTGCTTACAACGGGGTTTTAAAAAGGATGGTATATTTTAAATTTTACTAGTCTCGATTTTTGTGGCAATTCTGACTTTGGGAATTTTAGCTTAAATGATAAGGGAAAAGGGGTTTGATTCACTTGGATTAGCTTTGGGAATTTTAGATTTGTATTTTGTATAAAACAAATGGTAAGATTGATTTAAAGATTATCAATTTTAAAGGGTGGTAGCATGAAATCGATGATGCTGAAATATTTTCTTGATTGCTGGAACTTATGAAAAACGGTTTCCTTTGGGTTTTCTTAATCCGTGTTTGTTTGAGGAAAACAAAACCTTAAGTGTGGGGAAATTTGATAAGAGTAAATTAACCCTTATAAATCATGGGCATTAATGATGAATTTGTATAGTCTTTTGAATAAAATCAATGGGGAAATTCGGAAATTTAAAAGATAAATAAAATGTTTCAAGGTATAATACCAAAGAGAAGGAAAAGATAAAAAAGGGAGCATAATTGAAGCTTAAAAGACAAGTTAAATTAAACTATGGACAACAAAGGAAAGCCACAGCCGTGTCATAAACCGTGGGAAACTTCTGAAAAGAAAGCGTCACTTGGAAAGGAAGCAGGGTTTTTGTGATAGGGGTGTGCTTGAAGCCGTGGCAAACGCTGTGAAGACGTGGAAACTCCAGAATTTGGGCAGGGGTTATAATCTAGCCGTGCTTCTAGCCGGTTGTTTAGTCGTTTTCCCCTAGCTGTGTTCCTACCCGTGCAAAACACTGAGCAAGATTGAGGAGTCACATTTTTTCCCGACCAGAGGGAGACAGGGTTTTTAAATTTCTGGCCGGGGCTTTTAGGCGTGCCAGGTGACTGTTATTCACTTTAAACGGGATTCACTTGGAAAAGGAAAGATATGGTCGAAATCTTTCCAGCTAAAAGGGACGCTTGGCCATGCCTTAAGAAGAAATAAATAGAACAACCCTAAGGAGAGAAAAGGGGGGGCGGCACAAGAGAAACCCTAAGAAGAGAAGCTGTTGCCAAAGCTGTTGCCAGAATAGTTTCGAAATTTTAAGCCAAGATATTTCGTGTTTAAATTTTTTTTTATTGGGCTCAATTATTTTATGTTTTGCTCTTTTTTATTAGATTCCTGATGGCTAATTTTTTTCAAACCCTGTTCCCTTGAGAAAACCCGATTGTCATGGACGGAATTGTTGATATTCAATAATTTAAATTTTACTCTTTAAGTTTTTTTTCATGTTGGGAATTTTAGTTTTTTCATCTTTAAATGTGTGGGATTTAGGGTGGGATTATAACTTTGTTTTTAAAAATTGAGAAATCGTTTGATAGAGTGGGTCTGGCATGGGTAAAAAGACCCCTTGTAATCCTAGAGATAGGTTATAGGAGGTTTTCTTTATTGAACAAGGTCATTGTGGTCTGGTTTTAAATTTAGAGTCCTAGGAATTTTTTTGCAATCTCGATTTTTGTTAATTGAAGAGAGAACTTAAAAGGGGTTAAATTTGGAAAGATTATTTATCTTGAAAAAAGACTCTAATCTAGTTAAGAAACTCCGCAGATCAGAGATTGGGGGATTAAAACATTGGGGTAGTTTTGGGAAATTTAATAAAAGCTGCATGAAATTAGGGGGGGATCTTGGGGAGGGTATGTTTAAATCATTTAAATTTAAATTTAAAGGGGGTTTTTTTTTAAAACATTTACTTTGTTCATTTTATTTGTTTCTTTCAGGTTTAAGCAATAATTAGGATGGGTTTAATCATCAATATGAGAAGTTAAATAGTAGGAGAATCGTTAGTACTAGTACTTATAAGGGCTTCGGGGATCGATACCTGTACTCCTTTTTGCAAAACTGCTGGGCGATAGGTAAAACTTGCCTTTAGAACTGATTTATAACCCAGGAAATTTAGTAGAGGGTTAAACTGTTAGAGCGGTCAAAATCCCCCCATCATCTAAAACCCTTTGTGGAGTTTGGGTTAAACAGGGCTTTTTATAGCACTACTCATTTTTTCAAAACCCTTTGAGATTGTGTATCGTTTTAAAACCCCTTAGTTTTTCCTTTTTTTATTTAAATTGGGCCCTTGCCCCCTTAACAAGTCTGTGAGTTTTGATGCTGATTTTTAAAGGGAGAAATTTTGTGAGAAAGCTACATGCACAGGTAAAGATTAGGATTGTAAAACAAAATTCCCCGGGTCGCTTCAAGGGTGAACAAGGACAGGAGACCCAAGATTTTTCAGGGCCCGGGGAAAATTTGGGGTTTGGGTGCATTTTCGCAAAAGGGGATTTTCCCTTTCAAAGGAGAACCAAGTTGAACCCTAGGGGAAAACGGTCCCCCTTTCCGATGCCCTTTAGAAAAAACAATGATAATGCCTAAAAAAAAAATTTACCAGGTGATATCCAGTAAGTGTCACAAATTTTATGTTACTGATCTAAGCCATTTGATGCAGGCAATGATTTGGGACAAACCCTTTTCAAGAGGGGGAAAAGTTTGAGATCCATGATGAGAGCCAAGTCGGAAAAAAGGAAATTTGTGGATCCTCTTGAAGTCCCCCGCGGGACCAATCACAAGAAGCCCAGCAAAACGACTCAAGGAAGAAACAAACCCGGGTTTTGATAAAGGATGTCCATGAACCCGGAAGGGTTTTGGATCAATCAAAAGTTGGAAGGGAAATTGGAACAACCAGGGGAAAAAGACCCTTGCTCCTATCCCAAGTCAAAACGGACACGGGTTGAAGAGGCGGGGTTACTTTCAAGG
Organism: Laguncularia racemosa; assembly: GCA_037954665.1. Lineage (NCBI taxonomy): Eukaryota > Viridiplantae > Streptophyta > Magnoliopsida > Myrtales > Combretaceae > Laguncularia > Laguncularia racemosa. Next base: position 11,223 of record JBBMOL010001757.1, on the reverse strand, counting down.
CACGGTTTGTGTAAAAAATATCAAGATTGAAACAAAAATAAAAACACGGCCAGACACAGGGCCCTAAAAGGCACGGCCGTGTAAGGAGACAAGAATTGGCACAAACATCCCACGGCCGTGTATCCACTGTCCCCAAACTTGTTCTGTTTCGTGTTTTTTTACGTGACTTACCCTAAGCAAGGGGTCGTTTTGGAGGGGGTTTTCCCTAAATTTGGGTAACCCAAGTATAAAAGCTCCTAGGGTTTAGAAAAAACATAAAAATTTTTTAAAATCTTTGAACATTAAACACTTTTAAAGGAGGCACCTCTCTTGGTTTTTCAAAACTAACTAGAATTTAAATTCGGTTTAAATTTTCCCCTGGCTTTCCCTCCCGACAAAACAATCGGCCCTTTCATCCCGATTGTGGCGCCCCTTCATTTTAACCAAGGTTTTTTGTCCGCTTATAGATAGCGGGTCGCGGTTTCCACTTTGGGTTTTTTGGGGCTCTTGGGCCCAACAAATTTCTGAACGTATTGGTTTTGGGGGTTTCGTCACAGGTTGGCGTGGTTGTATAAATAAAGATGAAGATTCCTCCTTTCCCAAAGGGGAAGAATGATCCCGGGCGTACTTAGAATGGGAGAAGAAGGTGGAGATGGTATTTTATTGTCATAACTATAGTGGGGGAAAGAAAGTGAAACTTCTACCATTGAATTTTTGGATTTAAGCCATAGTGTGGTGGGTCAAAATAAGTTGAAAAAGAAAAGGGAATTTGGGGAAAAACCCCTATTGAGTCTTGGGAAGGAAAGGGGGATGAAGAAGCGATTTGTGCCTACATAATTTCTATCGTGAATTGCACAAAAAAATTTGGGAAACTCTTAAAACAGGGTTAACCCGAAGCATCAATGAGTATTTCAATGGAAAGGAAGTAAGATGATCAGGGCGAAAAGTAGAGGAAGATAGAGGGGGCTCCCATGGCAAAGGGTTTTTTTGCGAGATTGAATAAGAAATTCAAAATGTTTAGAAATTTCAGTTTTTGTAGAATTGGAAAAATATGGTTTTATATGGTATAAAGGGTTTAGAACCCCGCACAAAGAAAAGGTAGTAAAATAATGAAAAGGTTTCAACAGGGTTTCTGGTTATCCACATGGAAGACTAACTATTGGGAAAAAGGAAGAAAACCTTTTTTCCCCCCTAAATCGAAAGGGGGAGCAGAGGCAAACGGGTTTTTTCCCCTGGAAACCAAGGTAAACCCCGACTCTTTTTACCTTAAAATCATGACATTGATATTTTTAAATGCCAAGGTAAGGCTATATTGCTAGTCAATGTCCAAATAGGCATGTGATGATTTTGCGTGATGAGGTGAGAAGGGGGAAATGAGGGGGATAGTGAAGAAAATGAAAAAGCCCCCATTAGAGGATCTAGTGAGATGAGGGGCCTGCATAGGGGAAGTTAGTGGGGGTAGTGAAGCGAGTTTTTTAATGTGCAGGTTTAAGGGAAAAAGAGGAGGGGCAAAGAGAGAATATATTTTTTTAAAAACTAGATGTTTTTCTGGAGATCTATTTGCAAAATTTGATCATTTTATGGAGGAAGTTGCCCCAATGTGGTGAGTAATTTATTGTCGAGAGGGGTTTGGGAAAAAATCAAAAAACACCAAACCCCAGTCCCTATAAAATTGCAGGGGGTTTTTTTGATAGTGGGGAACTAAGGTGAGTAAAACAAGCCTTGATTGGTTTTCGATTGGGGGGGGCATGAGGATGAGGTGTTAAAATGAAGTAGTGCCCCCAAAGCAACGTGTCATGTGGGGTTTTTGGGAAGGCCAAAAGGCAATTTATAGGAAGGGTTTTTCATGATGGGTTTTTTTTAAAAAAGTATAAAAAAGCTTTTCACCAAAGGGGAAAAACTTTAAAACTTAAACCTTTAACACCTAAGGAGGGGTATGAGGATCAGTTGTACTACAATAATCTTTTTAAAAATAAGGTGAGTGAAAAAAAGAGGGAGAGTGCAGCCTTGTTAAAGGAGAGTTGTGTGGCAAGAGCGAGCGTAGTGAGAAGAGCGTTAGTGATGAAGCAACCTATGTTGTTGCTGGTTTTTAAGGAAACATGTCTGAATACTAACGAACTATCTAACTCTTTGCCTAGTGTGGTTGTGTCTATTGTACAGGACTTTGAAGATGTCTTCCCTGAGGAGATTCCAAAGGGATTACCACCTATTCGTGGTATTGAGCACCAAATTGACCTTGTACCCGGAGCATCGATTCCAATAAGCCAGCTTATAGGAGCAATCCGGAGGAGACAAAGGAACTCTAAAGGCAGGTCGATGAATTAATGGAGAAAGTGTACGTGAGGGAAAGCATGAGTCCATGCGCAGTGCCTGTGATTTTGGTGCCTAAGAAGGATGGGTTATGTAGATGTATGTTGACTGCCGTGCCATCAACAACATCACGGTAAAGTATCGTCATCCCATTCCTCGCTTAGATGACATGTTAGATGAGTTACATGGGTCTAATGTCTTTTCCAAAATTGATCTGAAAAGTGGATATCACCAAATTAGAATGAAAGAAGGTGATGAATGGAAAACCGCATTCAAAACGAAATATGGATTGTATGAGTGGTTAGTAATGCCTTTCGATTTAACTAAGCACCTAGTACTTTTATAAGACTTATGAACCATGTTTTAAGGACTTTTATTGGCAAATTTGTGGTTGTCTATTTTGATGATATTCTCATTTACAGCAAGAGTTTGGAAGACCATATATCTCACTTGAGGGATGTTTTAGAAGTTCTTCGAAAGGAGCAATTATATGACTAACCTCAGAAGTGCACTTTTTGCACAGACAAACTTGTGTTTCTTGGTTTTGTTGTTAGTGCACAAGGAATACAGGTTGATGAAGAAAAGATTCGTGCGATCCAAGAATGGCCTAGTCCAACTACTATAAGTAATGTGCTGAGTTTCCATGGACTAGCGAGTTTTTACAAGAGACTTGTGAAGGATTTCAGTACCATTCCAGCACCACTTACTGAGGTAATTAAGAAGAACGTGGGGTTCAGATAGGGAGAGCAACAAGAGAAGGCCTTTCAGATGCTTTAAAAATAAGCTGACTCAGGCGCCATTACTTGCTTTACCTGACTTTGCTAAAACATTTGAAATTGATGTGATGCTCGGGATTAGGTATTGAAGCAGTGCTCATGTAGAGGAGAGACCAATTGCATTCTTTAGCGAGAAGCAAGTGGGGCAACCTTGAACTACCCTACTTATGAAGGAGTTATATGCATTGGTTCGAGCCCTGGAGACTGGCAACACTATCTTTGGCCAAAAGAGTTCGTGATCCACACTGATCATGAATCCTTGAAGTACTTGAAGGGGCAACACAAGCTGAACAAAAGGCATAATCATTGGGTGGAGTTCATCGAATCATTTCCAATATGTCATCCACTACAAGCAAGGTAAAGAGAATGCCGTTGCTGATGCACTTTCTAGAAGGTATGCTCTTATCTCTACTCTTTGTTCTAGATTGCTTGGTTTTGAGCACATTAAGGAACTGTATGCGCTGATCGAATTTTTGTGAGGAGTATGTGCATTGTGAGAAGAGTGGGCATGGTAAATTTATAAACATGAAGGATTTTTGTTTAAGGAGAGTAAACTATGCATTGTAATTTGTTCTTTAAGAGAATTACTAGTAAGGGAGTCTCATGGAGGAGGTTTAATGGGACATTTTGGAGTAGCTAAAACCTTAGGGGTATTGCAGGAACACTTTTATTGGCCTCACATGAAACGAGATGTTGAGAGGATTTGTGAGCGATGTGTTACGTGTAAGCAAGCAAAATCTAGAGTCCAACCTCAAGGGCTTTATACCCCACTTCCCATTCCTCATGAGCCTTGGGTAGATATTTCCATGGATTTTGTGTTAGGATTACCAGGTCTAGTGATGGGTGTCAAATCCAACAAAAATAAAACCTACTCCTAGACAATTATATGATTTGCATATAGTGGTGAGTAGGGTCGAATCCACAGAGATTGGTTAAATTTATTTTTAATCCAAGGAGAATAAAAAGGAAAAGGAAATGGGGGTTTGGTTTGTGAATCGAATAAAGTTAAAACAAGATAAGAAAATTGGATATTGATAAAAGCCTGGCCAAAAGAATCAAGATAGTTTAATTCAAGGAATTGATCATCGATGCAAATGTTCTCTATTCTTGTTCCTAGATAAACTGGTTATGGTTATTAACAAGCTCTAACCACCTATCTCTCCTTACTTCCTCGATAACCTCAGAAAAGCGCTTTGAATTATTTTCTTATTGATTAAACAACCCTAGGACAAGCGCTTAGGATTTAATCTATCAATAGCATTAAAATCTAGAGAGACCACCAATTCATGCCAGTTGATTATAAGATAACCTATTTAAACATAGATCATACACCTCCATAACATGAATTCGATCATCTCTTTTATAACCAAACATGTTATTGCGTCACTAAGACTAAACAATCAAACAATACGGATTTGATGTGCTAGTTGACAATATATTAACTTGCAAATTGAGTAGAAGAGCTCTATTCATACAATCAACAAAGATAATAATGACAAAACGATCAGAAGATATATGAATACCCGAAAGCAAGAATAGAATAAATACAAGTCAATTAGACCTCACAATTCGTGGAGAATTAAACATCTATGACCCTTGGCTAGAAAGTAGCTAGCTACACATGTTCATCAATAAAACGAAAAATAAAAATAAAAACATAACAAGCCTCTGTTTCCTGCTGCCTGCTCTGCCTCCGCGTTTCCTTCTTGTCTCCAAGGTGATCCAAGATTCAAAGATCCCAAGATTCAAAAGATCAAAAGTTGTCCTAACCCTCTAGGTTGGTTTATATTTATATTGTAGGGGGATAGCATGTGATCTTTTGCTAGCAAGATACGAAAATATCTTTCCTTTTCCAAGTAGATTTCGAGAAGTGAAGATTCGTCTGCCTGGCACGCCCCACCACACGGCCGTGGGTCAAGTCGTGCCATCTTCTGTGCATATTCTTCAAGTCTTCATCCGCGAACAGTGTGTACCACGGTTACACACACGGCCAGATTTCAAGCCGTGCCTTCATCTGTGCATAATCTACAAGTCTTCATCCGTGTCCAGTGTGTACCACGGTTAGATCCACGGCTAGATTTCAAGCCGTGCCTTCATCTGGTTGATGTTCCACACTTTCTTCTCCTTAGCACGTCTAGCTTCCACCACGGCTCCAAGCACGGTTTCTCCTACGGCTTCCACCACGGCCGTGCCTTAAGCCGTGTCTCTCTCTGTTCAAAGTCCACATTTCCGCCTTCTTGTCCAGTGAGGGGCACGGTTTGCGCCATGGCCGTGCCTCAACCCGTGCTTCCGATACACGGCCGTGTTACTTCAATCGTGTATCTTCCTATTGATTCAAAACCAAGTACACGGCCGTGTACTTCAATTACACGCCCATGTACTTCCCTCGGCGGTGTAAATCCTTGTCTTTGAACCAAGTTGTAGATGGCTTCTCTGATTTACTTGAATTGCCATCCTTGACTCCATTTAACCTGATTTATCACTATGATAGAATTAGAGTACCATTTCCTTATGATTTCTATAAAATCAATAATAATTTAACACAATTTATACTATAAAGATTGAGTATAAAATGGCTCTATCATCTAGACATGGTCGAGATTCTATTTTTGTAGTCGTGGATAGATTCTCTAAAATGGCACATTTCATTCCTTGTCACAAAACAGATGATGCTTGCAATATTTCTAATTTGTTCTTTAGGGAAGTTGTGAGATTACATAGTATACCTAGAACAATCGTATCGGATAGAGATGCTAAGTTCTTGAGCTACTTCTGGAAGAGTTGTGGGCTAAGTTAGGAACTAAGTTATTGTTTTCTACTACTTGTCATCCACAGACTGATGGTCAAACTAAGGTAGTAAATCGAACTTTATCTACTTTATTGAGGGCTGTCATTAAAAAGAACATTAAAAGTTGGGAGGATTGTTTACCGCATGTTGAATTTGCCTATAATCGCATAATGCATTCTGCTACTAAGTTTACTCCTTTTGAAATTGTGTATGGTTTTAATCCACTAACTCCTTTGGATTTATCACCTCTGCCTATTTCTAAGTATGTTAATCTAGTTGGCAAGAAGAAAGCAGAATTGTTTAAACAGATCCATGAGAAGGCAAGGCTAAACATTGAGCGAAGAACAGAGCAGTATGTGAAACAAGCTAACAAGGGTCGTTGACAAGCTGTCTTTGAACCTGGAGACTGGGTTTAGGTTCACATGCGCAAAGAGCGGTTTCCTGTGCAGCATCGATCTAAACTACTTCCTAGAGGCGATGGACCATTTCAAATTCTTGAGCACATCAATGATAATGCATACAAGATAGATTTACCAGGTGAGTATCAAGTAAGTGCTACATTTAATGTTACTGATTTGAGTCTTTTTGATGCAGGCAATAATTTGGGGACAAATCCTTTTCAAGAGGAGGGGAATGATGAGAGCCATGATGGGAGCCAAGCTAGAAGATGGAATGTGGATCCTCTTGAAGTGCCACCTGGACCGATCACAAGAACTCGAGTGAAACGATTCAAGGAAGCACTTAACGGGTTGATAAAGGATGTCCATGAAGTCGGAAAGGATTGGAGCAATTATGAAGCTGGAATGGATTGGAACAACCATGGGAATGCCCTTGCTCTTGTACAAGTCATAATGGATACGGCTTGAAGAGGGCGTGTCTTTACAAGGCACGGTCGTGTAGGAGTCTGGAGGTTACACAGAATCATACACGGTCGTATACACGGTTCAAAGGCATGGCCGTGTATGGTGTCAAGAATTTCCACAGAAAGATACACGACTAGAAGTACACGGTCGTGTATGTTGTCAAGATTTCCACAAAAAGATACACGACTAGAAGTACACGGTCATGTACATTGTCAAGATTTCCATAGAAAGATACACGACTAGAAGTACACGATCGTATACTTCTCCAACGCCAGCTCCAAGGCTGTTGGCCTTCATTCCCACGCTGTCGGCCTTCATGTCTTGTTTTGTTATTTTTATGCAACTTATTGAAGTGATGTTGTTTGGGGGCTTTATTGTTACGAATTGTAAACCCTACTATAAAACTCTTAGGGTTTAGAATAGCTAGAAGATAGAACATACAACATTGAAGTTTGAAAAACACTTTTGAGAGAATTCCTCTCTTGGTTCTTTAAAGAACTAATATAGAATTTATCGGATTTTTCTTCCATGGCGTTCATCCGACTTATCAATCGGTCTTTCATCCCGATTGTAGCGTCTTCATATTATACCAAGGTTCTTATCTCGCTTATAGATAACGGGTCGCGGTTTCCACTTGAGTGTGTTTGGCATCTTAGGTAGCGAATTTTGAACGTATTGGTATTAGGTTTCATCATACGTTGGCGTGCTTCGTATCAGTTAGGAATCCGAGCAAACGATTTTGTATCACACTACTAATGTAAGAACATGAAATAGGAGATTAGCTAAGTGTGTAGCAAAGTGCCTCACTTGTTAGTAGATTCGAATTGAACTTCAAAGCTCAACCATAAAATTACAATCCCTCCTAGTACTTGAGTAGAAATGGGAACATGTGATGATAGATTTCATTATAGCCCTCCTAAGAACTAAATAGAAATAAGATACAGTAGGGGTGATAGTAGATCGGTTAACTAAGTTTGCTCACCTTTTGCCTATCAAAGTGGGATACAAACTGGAGAGATTGGCTAAATGTATATACAGGAGATAGGAAGGTTATATGGAATACTAATAATAATAACCTTAAATAGAGATACACAGTTGGTAAGTAGATTTTGAAATAGCTTGCATAAAGCCTTAGGTATAAAACTGCAATTCAATACTGCTTTCCACTTTCTAGATAAATGGACAATCTAGAGGACATCTAAATCTTTAGAAGATCTACTCAAAGCCTGTGCACTGAACTTTGGAATTAACTGGAATGAACACATACCTTTAGTAGAGTTTGCCTACAATGATAGCTATTGTTCAACCATCTAAATGGCCCCTTTTGAACTTTATATGGAAGGAAATGTAGATTCCATTCCATTGGGAAGAAGTGAGGGAAAGATAGGTGTTGGAATCAAAATTGATCCAAGAGGTAGTGGATAAGGTAAAGTTGATAAGACAAAGAATACAAAAAACTTAGAGCCAATAAAAGAACTATGCTGATAAGTGGCAATGCCCCTTAGAATTCCAATTAAGAGATAAGGTACTATTAAAAGTTTCTCTAACTAAATGGGTTATCAAGTTTGATCTAAGAGGGAAGTTAAACTTAACATATGTTGGACCATTTGAAGTCTTAAAAAGGATTGGTAAAGTAGCATACAGATTAGCTTTACTACCAAGTTTAGAAGGAGTACATGATGTGTTCCGCATATCTATGTTGAGGAAATTTATACTGAATCTAGATCAAGTTGTTACATTAAAGCTTCTAAATGTACAACTGGATTTGTCTTCAATAGAACAAAATGTAAAGATAGTGGATACTAAAGAACAAGTACTAAGAAGGTAGTGATTACCTATGTGAAAGTACAATAGACCAACTAGATGGTAAGAGAGGTTACTTAGGAGCTAGAGAAGAAGAAACGCTGAAATATCCAAACATTTTTCCAGACTTAAGTAACTTTTAGGGATGAAAGTTTTTGTAAAGGGGAAGAATGTAAAGCCTGAAGAAAATAAATTAAAAAAATAAAATAACAAAAGGGTCGAAGTGAAGAAAAGCAAAAAAGACTTAAGATAAGGGGCAATTTAGTCATTTTCATGAGACAATTATAAAAGGATTAAACACTAGTCAGTCTAACCCTTTTTCATTTTCTGTACTACAACACCCTAAAGTAAAGACAAACCCTAGGAGAGAAAGGCAACTACTATCCACTACAATCCAATAAGAATTATGCACAATAAGTAAACCGATTGATGATTCTTAATTGTTATTTACTTGCATGTAATACAATGGATAATTGGATTCTTGAAATTTTACTATAGAACAAATTGAATGAGTGAGGGTTCGTATAAGACTCAAATGCTAGAGCAAATCTCTACAAGTAAGTGATTCAATTTGAAGTGATATTACATCAATATAATGTACAGTATCATGAATTAAGAATTAAAACTGTTAGAGCACAACTAAATTTAAAGGAATGGGATTTGGAGAATTGGGAAGAGGATTCGCAATAGAATCTACATACGGCCAAATACATGACCCTGTGCTTAGGCAAGTGGAATGACAAAAGTGTACAAAAAGGTATACGACCACAGTACACCATCGTGTACCCTACTGTGTTTATGTATATGGCTTAATGCACAACTGATAAGTCGCAAAATACCATTATCTAAAGTAATGAAATTGTGCTTTATTGTTGAATTTTTAGATGATTTGTTGAAGAAAATGATGCTTAATGGAATGAATGTTAATTTCAGATTTTCTAGAGTATTTTGGAGCCAAGGGAAGGAGTTCTGAAGAGTCGGATCAAGTTTGGAAGGAATTGGATACAAAACATGTGAAGTAAAGAATTCTGGAAAGTACACAAGCGAGATACACGCCCATGTACTTTGCTTGTGTATACTGAAGTGGATGTCTGGAAAGTACACGAGTGAGATACACGCCCATGTACTTTGCTTGTGTATACTGAAGTGGATGTCTAGAAAGTACACGAGTGAGATACACGCCCATGTACTTTGCTTGTGTATACTGAAGTGGATGTCTGGAAAGTACACGAGCAAGGTACACGCCCATGTACTTTGCTTGTGTATCTAAGTTTTGCTGCTGTGCAACGATGTTTCAAATACACGACCAATGTACACTCCCATGTACTTGCTCGTGTATATTCACATAAGGACACTTGGAAGAAAGCATGAGATACATGAATGAGATACACTACTCGTGTATCCACTCGTGTATGTATCCAACCCGGGTACATGTATAAATAGACCGTTAGTTACCCTAGAAAGAGGTTCCGAATTTTGTACTTGCTCTAACACACATAGCAGCAGGGGAAAGAAGATTCTGTCAGTTCCAAAGGAGGTTGAAGACCCACGAAGGAGAAGATTCCATCTTTAAGGGCTGTAACTATGAATTTTAATTATCCTTCCCGTAATTGTATTTCTTTTATCCAATTATCGAAGAGTAGACTCTAAATCTAGATTTTATTCAAAACTTCTCTATCATGTGATGAAGATTTGGTTTTTAATACGACGTTGTTGACTTTCTTATGATTAATTGCATGCCCTTCAATTGTTTCTTAGATTCATAGATCCGGAATATGAATTTATGTATGATATCATATTAGTTAATTGAGAAATTGCTCTTATGATTAGATTTAATGCAATTAATGAGACTTCGATTGTTCTTCTAGAGATAGAAAACAAGAGTCTTCTGTTTACATCGATTATTTTATGCGAATTCACGTGCTTTATGCAATTTTAGGTTGCTATTAAATAAGGAGAGATCCTATTTGATAAATCTAGGATTAGATAGGTTAATATACTTGAGAAAGTAGTTAACTTGACTAGGGAATTCGACAGTATAAGAAGTCAACTACGCCAATCCTCATAAATCTAATGAATTACATGATAGAGAAGGAGTAGAATAAGATCTAGGTTGCTTTTACCAATTGGTAAATCTTCAGAACCATTGTTGTTAGTGAGTTATTAGTTTTAAGATTAGATTAATTAAGTTTCATCCAACATATTTAAGCGTCGGTTAGATAATAGGAACGGAGTTAGTACTAGTAGTTGGTGTATCTCTAAGGGACGACCTTGTGCTTACTCGCTATATTACGTTACGATAGGTGCGCTTGCATATTGCTTCGTAGTAAGATTAAGAACAAGAATTATAAATATTAAAACTACGATTAGCAACGATCAAGTTTTTGGCGCCGCTACCGGGGATACGCCAATATTAGAAACACTTTTTACTTATTAATTTAACCAATTTATTTCTTTCTTGTCTTTTTTTTTTCCTTTTCTTCTTGAGAATTTGGAGCTCATAATTGATTTGTATTACATTTTATAGTGCATGACCAGAAGTCGCTCCAAGGAACTTGCGGTTTTTAAACCCGAGCTAGAGAAAAGTATTCGTCGTTATCAAAAAAGCAACACTCGATTGAGTCAACATCATTTTGTATTCAAGGAGAATCACTGAAGGAAGAAATGGCTGACAATTCAAAATCGTGCTCAAGAGCAATCAAAA